>LJIJ01000649.1:0-87207 GCA_001718145.1 Orchesella cincta | reverse complement strand
AAGTTAAAGACATGAAAAGCATCCTTCGACTTTCCAAATGTAGTTTCTGAGTAGTAGTAGTAGGAGCATGTAGGATTTGCATACATGTTCGATTCGAATGAGCAAAGGTTGATAATTATGCATGTATATGTAAAGTGCTTCGTTTGTTCATTTGGAAGCGAGAGAGAAGGTTAGTGCTCCATGTTGAGACACAGTCCTTTCAGCAAGGGTTGTTCAACTAAACTTTGAATGTTATGTGAAAAGAGTGGAGATAAATGAAATTCAAAGCAACACGGTAAACTTTTTCTTCCCATGCGACTAATTAGATTTAATTTATATGAGAGTATTATATGTAAAACTTGTTCTTCATGGCATTTCCTTCTCTTTCTAACAGACTATGGGAGTAAGATGCTGGAACAGGTTCGGAGCGCTCCTGCAACATCTGGACTAGAGATTTCTTCCGGATCATCATCATCACCGTCGTCATCTTCCTCATCAGCTTCACCTTCGTCTCTCTCTCAATCCCCTTCAGCGGGAATGATCATGTCTTCCGGGGAAGAGGGAGAAGATGGGATCTATCACTTTGCATCAGTTGCTGTGGGCACTGGTTGCTTGGTGGCTGTAGTACTGTTGGCAGCTGTGTTTCTGCGATGCTACAGCAACTGGAAGTCTTCTCGCTATCATCGACAACTAGATGACGAAGAGACTTCCTCCACAAAGGCAAACATTCGCATCTCTCACTCCCTACCGGACCTGAGCCAGGACATGGCGAAACATGAGTACATTCAAGAAGTCAAAGAGAAAAAGTTGAGCAAGGTAAATAAACTGAAATAAATGTGCAGAGAAAAGGAAAATGGGTAAAGCAAACACCGAACCAAATCAAATAATATATACATCTGTACATAACTACAAAATATATAGCTCCGGCTTTTTGCCCTTTCCTCCATTTTAATTTGTTCACTCACGATCGCTTACATTTTTCCTTCGAGACGCCAGCTCACCTCCAACTGTCCTTGAATGCTGACGAAGTATACTGCACTCCTGGTGAACAAGGTTGGAGCGTAGAACGAGGAAGTCTGAAGAGGGGAGACTCATCTAGAATTTCATTTTTTCATTACAAAATACCTTTCTAATGTCCTCCTTCCTTCTAAAGAACGTGGTGTGTGTATCATCATATCACTACAACCTGCTAAAAATCAAGAGCGATTCCCTCAAGTTCATCGTCCTCATTTCAATTCTCTTCCTTCCCAGATAGTTTTCTCAGGTTATGCAATAGTTCAGCCTCAGATGAGCAACGCGACAGCTTCAGTAGTTGATGTATGACAACTTTCTTGTCCCCTTTTGATACTTGAGTCCTCCTCGAATTTTGCAAGAAGCTACTTTAGCATGGCTTTATTTTCTTTTCTCATTCCTTGTCAAATATACAGGAATGTTACACAATTCATTATGGATGGCATCGCATAGATAGAGAAGTAGTACTCCACTTACTTGTTATTTCACCTTTCACTATCCTTTTCCTTCCACTCTTTTGAAAGTTGATGTTAGCCTTCAGCTATAAGCACACAAAACTCCTGCCGTATTACTTACATGGAAGGAGCCAACCTTCTACATAAATATTCCACATCTTTCCCGTAAAAAATGAGTTTTTTCTCCGTTTTATCTCGCAAAGGAAGATTAGGAAGGTTAATTATAATGCAGTTTAGTCAAGCATATTTCTACAAAGTTGTAGAGCAGCATAGTTTACTTTTTATTCTGTTTTTCTGGAAGGTTCTGCGACAAACGACACTCCCAACAGTTCCAACACGACTCCAAAAATTCCACCGCCAGCTCTCTCAGAAACTGGAAGCGAAGCCAAAGTCAGGCATGGATTATGCAGCAAAAACTTTGCAGAGAACAGTGAGCAACAAGAGGAAACCACCTGAGGACACCATTGGACTTATACAGGTTTGGATAAAAATCCCAATATGTCTACCGTGTTTACTCTCAATATTTGCTTGAAAGCACCATAGTGGGCTTGAAACAGAGCATTGCGTTGGAGAAATGTGCACTCCCCTCTTCCCTTATCAAACACACCACTTTGTCTCAATTTTCGACCATGACGTGATGACCTCATTAGTCTTCATTTACAGCCCACAAAAAATTGCGGAAAGCGAGAGCCCATTTGTTCTTATTGCTTTTTTGTGGTAGATGGATCGAGTCTAGCCCGAATTTGCGTAGTAGAAAAATACGGTAACGTGACACGATTGACATTGTCTTGTACACGGTTATTTTGTGTTATACAAAACCAATTTGCACATCACATCATCGTTGTTAACATGATCTGCTTTCTCACTCATCATTATCAATTTACGTCCTATCCGCTTTTCTGTTTAAGCAATCAGACATCCAAAACTCACATCCCAGCTTGGAAACCCCTTGCCATGAAACGTCCATGTAATTCGTCTAGTAATATTATCACCATGTCTCTAAACGTTGTCATCATTTTTCCAGGAGTTTTCAAATGACATATGACGGGGATGTGATAGCGATCACATCGATATTTCACTCTCTTTCCATAGCCTTGTCTACATACCTTTTTGGCAGTTCACCTTTTTTAGCTTTGAAATTTGAATGCTAAGAGACGACGCGAGGCAACCCAAGTGTTGAAAGGAAGTGAAGAAATGACATAGTTTCCCCGGAAGTATTGAATAGATGGGAAGGGTGAAAGATAAATAAAATTTTGACACGTTGCTTCTTGTTTTGAAATGGAAATGGCGAAAAGTAGATAAGTTGTGTAAGAACCTTGGTTTTTGATGGAACAATGGAATGTTTCGCGCGCGGAAGAAAGTGAAGAGAGAAGGAAAAGGAGAGATGTTACAAAAATAATGTACGCAGGAGCAAGGGATAGGTAAAGCTTCATTAATTTTTCCAAATAACTTGGGTGCTCAAGGCTTCCCAATTTTAGCTCAAGGTTAGTTTCATAATATCATGCAAAGTCTGATGTGAAACATGAAATCAGAGTTGAAGCTGCAGAGATCCAATCATCGAGAGTCAAAAAACTCATACAAAACATCAGTTGTCAAAAGTAAAAAGCAGTATTAGATCCCAATCGGTTGGCAAAGTGAATTGAAAGTGAGGAAAAACTATTTTGAGTTGGCATTGTCGTAGGCAAGATAAATAGGAGAAACTGTAGAAAAGGCATTGAATAAATGTTATATTTGCTTTATGACAAACATGCCAGCAAAAGCAAGACGGATTCAGGTTGTGTGACACGGCATTACAGTCATAATAATGGTCTCGTTTTTACTTGCTCTCCTTTACAACCCACCAAAAAACAGGCTAATCATTTTGTATATCACTTTAAGTAGAATCAACAGTATTTCCTATTCCTGGTAACTTTGTGTTGTAAACAGGATGGCTGAGGAGAATGACCAGAGACGAGGAGAAAAAAAGAGGGATGCATAATACACTTCTATTTCCAGCTTCCACTAAGCACTTTCTGCAATAAGTTTCGCATCGCTTCCTTTCTAGATTTATATAGTCCATAGCCAACTTCCAGCATTCCAAGCCTCATATACTTTTACAGCATTCCGCAAAATGAGCTACAGAGATACGAAGCCCAAAGCCAAACTCACTCATGAGGGAATAGTCAAGTATGAATTTAGTTAATGTGAGAAATATACGCCGCTTTTGATTGTGTTAATGAATATTTGTACAATAGTTTATACAAAACGTCCAAAGTTGACCAAAAATTTGGATGCATTATGATTTAAATGTACTCATCATAGTACAAGACATTTAATGCAGATTTGGCTTTTAATGTGCTCTTGCAACATGTTATTATAGCAATACCATACCATTCACCATGACAATATCTCAGAGACATACGTCCATGGCATGATTCAATGT
This sequence comes from Orchesella cincta, assembly GCA_001718145.1. Lineage (NCBI taxonomy): Eukaryota > Metazoa > Arthropoda > Collembola > Entomobryomorpha > Orchesellidae > Orchesella > Orchesella cincta. The sequence goes on along the minus strand of LJIJ01000649.1, from coordinate 83,340 downwards.
AGTTACATCCAAATCCATCATAACCACGTCTGATCCTTCCCTCGTCAGCTTGTCTGCACACATGGCAAAAAATTGAAAGTCATGCGACCAAATTTCCACGCTCCCTTAAAACAAAAAGCTGCATAAAAATTGGAAGTAAAATAGTTCATCTTGTTTTACTACCTCGTGTAAATGTAAAAACGTCGGATTAGTCCGGGTGGAACGCAAAAACTATTCAAAACGAGGCATCATAAATTTTGAAAACCGATACAAAATGTTGACTAGCAAAATAATGAAGTTATTTTAGGTGTTGTCTTCTCATTTATTTTTTATACCGTTTTCTTAATGCAGTCAAAGGGGAGGAAGCCGGAGGAGTGCTCATTTAATTTTAATGTTTATGTTGTATCTGCTCAGAACTTGCTTTGGCGGACGACAACTGCGTCAGTTCCTTCTAAATAATACGTATTTTATTGAAAGCTGCAGAAAGGGAACACGTAGTTGGGAGAATGAAACGGTATATAGAGCATTGAAAAGGAAAATGATGCCAGCAGCAGAACCAGAGACCATCGTTTTGCTGCATGAATCTAGGTCTCTGTTTCCGTCATCATGAGTTTTTGTCTCCTTCTTTGTCTGATGAGCCTTTCTTATGATTATCATCATCCACATCATATATTAGGATGAAACTTTAATGCAGAAGCAGACTGACCAGACAGACAGACGAAAGGACACGACTTCATAAAACCAAGAATGGAAACAGTGCTTTGATTCAATTGTGTAACAATCTAACCTACATACGTACATTTATGGATATAATGAGCGTTACTATACGTGAACTGTTTGCTTTCCAAATATATGTTGCTGACATATGTCGAAATAATACAGCCCTCCAGCTGCTTTTCTCATGTAGACCGTTCTTTTCGGCGATCGTTGTACTCTCCAGTTTTGTATAGCAGAATGTGAAATATCAGATTTTTGTTATATATTGCAAGATTTTTCCGTGAAAGCAGTGGATCACGGAGCATTCAACCACCAAAATACTGAGCCGAAACTATCAAACATGTAAATTGCTTCCCCGTAGCTGGCAAACGTAATGATTCACATTATTAATGATTATGAAAAACGACGAAAATGACCACACGAGTAGATTTGATTGCTGAGGACCAAACCGAATCAATAGTTTGAGAAGAGAGAAGGGGCTTAATCAAAGTTTGCAGTTAGCCTTGGGAATGTTGACTGGGAGCGGGTTAATTAATTCCGGACTCGGTGAGGACGATGCGTTTAGCTCTGACATGCTATTTGTACATTTTAAATCTTTGTATTGAATTTCAGTGGCACATATACCTATGTTGCGGTACATTGTTGCTTCCTTTTATGCTTATTGAATTTTATCGGTGCATGAGGATGGTGCAAACTGTTTACTACTACGTTTCCATTTGTATTTACTCATCCGAATTCATTAGTCATTTAACCAGGCTCTCTCCCACTCTCATAAAAATCTTTATCTCTTTCCTGCTCACTTACAACTTTAGCCATGGCAGTGGATAGTCTCCCATCTCAAGTTCCACCAGGGCCGCCTCGCTCCCCAATAATGGTCGCGTAATCACATAACAATATTAAAGATATTTGCGTTCTCGTTCCCACATATCGGATTTTCCCTCTGAAAGAAATACAATTCTTTCAGTCCTTTGCGACAATAATGACAACGAGGAAATCTTTCAATCCTTGAGCCTGCTTCGTTATTGCATCCTCCATCCATTTCTACATACATTCCATTCATCCAATTTAGACACGCTCAGTAGCCGCATGCCATATGGATCCAGGAACCCATACTAATGCAGATTCAACATTTTCATTTCATCCCAATAGTTTTCTTTTATAAAAAGTTAATGATGAGAGTCTTTGTGACAACCAAACCAACAGCTTATATTTCTGAGGAGACGGCGGGAAAGGTAAACAGATGTCTTGTCACTTTTACCTCCCTTTTCAATCAGTATACGTTGATCAGCCAGTTGGGTTGAGTTACGCTACTTTGCTTACAAGTCTCAAACCTGGAGAATATCAGGACATGATAAAAAGTAGGGAAAGGATCAAATTCTTTAGTGAACGTCAGCCTTTCTCTCCGTTCCTCGACAGTGTGCAACAAGAGCTTCGCTCACTCTCATCTGAACACTGCATTTTGCTGCTGCTGCTAATTTGTTTTCTATTATCCTCCAAACTGTGATAATAACCGTCACCATGTTGAGTTTTGCTTCAAGGCTACGCTTCCTTCTCCTCGTTTAATATATGTTTTTGCTTCATCCACTCCATTTGTCATTCTATATTTGCTTTTAAGCTTGTCACGATGATGATGATGACAGCTCTTTTCTCTACTCTCAACAAACACGTTTCTGTTCAAATGTTGGAAAAAATAAGTGCGGACGTTCGTATTTATTTTTCAGCTCCTTTAGATTGATTGATTAAGACAACAATATCAAGCTAGAGCAGGTTTCCGATTTGATTAATTACGGGGAAAAGCCAGTGTCACATTATTTGCCTTGTTGAATCCTGTTGTCTGGTTCTGCTCTCTGTCTCCTTTCGCTAATAATGCTCATGATCGTCATCACTACAGCTACACTCCTGCTTACCTGTATCTAAAAAGACTCGGTTTCTCGAAAGGAAAAGAAAAACTCGGTGTTCTGAGCTGTCAATTAGGCTAAAAATGATGGAGGCTACACTCCATTTCCAATATTGAAAACAGCTTATGTAGCATGGTCTAAAAGGTCTGAGAAAAGTGGTGCTTTCCTTTCCACAGACTTGCTTGTTCCCAGGTGGAAAAGAATAATTATGGTAATACCCAACCGCACTCCAATATCATAATGTATGTTTCGGTTTTGTCATTTTTTTTCTTCAGCCCGAGTTGTACAAGCAGGAATTGGCTCGTCAATCCTCCGGTGACAGCTCCTCGACGGATGCGGAGAAAGTAGGAAGCCTCCACTTCTCACTTCGGTTTGATCGGGAGCTTGAAGCTTTGGTAGTGAAGGTAAGAGACAAGACCAAAATCCAATCCATGGCTACATTTTATTTTGCACACATGAGTCTTTTCCAGTGTCAAAAGAGAAAATCTGGGAAATGGAGACCATTATCGGAATGAAATACCCAGATAAGTACATGTTCGCGAAAAAGTGGAATCTTGTTGTGTCATATAAATACTCTGGCTAAAGATTGCTTCTTGAACATACTTCTTAGATGGAAATTCCCTTGGGATGATGATATTATGCATGAATGTTTATGCAGATGAAGAAAGGATAAAAGAACAAGTAGACAAGCTGTTATGGAGGAAGGAGCCATGTACACGAATATATTTTGGGGTTACATAACTCCTCTTTTTCTCAACATATTCCTTTGCATAATGTATGGAAATGTGTGGAGTAGTATAATATAGAGTTGACTGCAAGGAAGCATGACTTTCTGATGGCCAAGCCAAAGGAGAGTGCAATTCTCAAGACGCCCCAGAAAGCTGATTTTATTGAGAAAGCAGGTTCAAGTTGAATGGGGATAATGTGAAATTTCATGAATATTTTTCCTTGCACGCTCAACAAAAGGGCACTAGTGTGAAATGCAACAGTTAGAAAAACAGCCAACAAGTGAAAAGAAAGCAAGACCAGTTTTGATTTTTAAACACTACTCCTTTCACTTTGTTCCTTGTACCTGTGGAGCGTCTCAAAGAAGCCATTCAAATAGGGTTTCCAGCATTGAAGCATAATGTAATAGGAGAAATGGAACGTTGGGGCGAGCTCTAAAAGTCGATAATAGTTTGTCCCTTTTCCAGGGTGTCGTCTTGAGTAGGTTATATGAGCAGAAGCTTGGTTAAATTTGGAAGGAATAGAATGTTCCCTTGTGAGCCGATGTATCATGTTGAGTCTCACACTTTGTTGTCATTGTGGTACCTTTTTCAACAAATATAGTGAAATGATGATGATACATAGTCAGGTTGTGTTGTATTGCAGAAGAGGAAGCGAAGAAATAGGTCAGTATATCCACAGGAGAAAAAAGTTTTTGTTGGTTTGCTCCCAAAGATTCAATGCCCCTTCTTTTCGCTTTCTCCACCGCTTTGCTACAACTTACACTCCTTTTAGTCTAGAGTCTGGACTCGACAAAGAAAAACTTTGTAGTGCCCAAATTTCCTTGCTCTTCAAGTAAAAATATGGTTGCCAGCTTTATTTTATTTATGCATGTACATTTGAAAGAAAAGGAATCTCAACATGCTACATAGCAAGCACTACATAATAGATAGATGCATATACAGCTGGGATAATAATAAAAGGGAAAGAGAGGACGCAATTGAGTCAGCGTTTAGGAAAAAGGAGGCTGTGAAGGAAGAAGGAGATCCGATATCTCCATTATATACATTCAAAGAAAAGAGTAAAAGGGAAGATGCCACTGGTGTTTTCAACTTGTAAACAACTCGCCTTCTCTCCGCCACACGTTGAGAGAGAGAGAGAGATGTTTCGCTAAGGAAAACTATCGAGAGTTGCAAATGAGGATGAGATGTATGGGAAAAGATCTCTCAACTCTCATGTCATGCCATATCAACTTCCCGTTCTTTTCAAAACGAAGAAAATTTTTATGGGCTATTAGGGAAATAAACGAAATTTTTATCCAGACATTATTTATATCTATGTGTTATAACGTCCAGAGAAAGAGTCATATAATATGAAAGGGATTAGTGTCGAGGGAGCTGGAGAGAAAAGACGGGATGAAAGGAGTTGAATGGAATGAGCGACTGGGGACTAGTGGATATTCATTTTCCTCTCTTCATTTTCTCTTTTTATTCGATTGCTTAGGTGATTCAGGCAACAGATTTACCGGCAAAGGACATGTCTGGCAGCTCGGATCCCTACATCAAAATTTACCTCCTTCCCGACCGCAAAAAGAAACATCAAACGAAGGTGCACAGGCGAAATCTCAATCCGGAGTTCAATGAAACATTCCTATTCAGGTAAGACCACACCACACCACCAAATAAATACACGAGCAGATAAATACATGCTAAAAACATAAGCAGTCAAAGCCAAACCAAGCTCATTTGCATAAAGGTTGCTAACAAGTTAAACCAAATGTAATGTATGTCAATAATACACAGTTAAATGGAGCCACTCGGACTCGCAGTGTGGTGGATAACCATTTCATTACGAAGGAAACACGCTCGTATGCGTGCCCTGTACCGTTCCATGGCTCAAAGTCAATGTTGAAGAATGTAGATAGAAGTAATAAGTAATTGGTCTTGCAGTGCAGATCACGGCACAACTTTGAAATTGATCTTGATTTTCTCCTCGCTATTTGCTCTTCTTTCACCTCGACGAACACGAATGAGCTTAGGTGTTGCTCTACGAATTGGACAGGATAGCAATAAGTATTACAAGTACTGAACTGATGAAGGACTTTGTCCAGACCATATAATGGGGGAAATGACTCTTTTCTTCGTATTAAAAAAACGCTTGTACAATCTCATTTCTTACGAAAAAGTACTAGTAGAAGAGAGAGAGAAACATGTCTTGTTCCTTGGTGCGAAAACAAGTTAATTCTTCGCGTGACTTAAGAATATTACGTAATGTGTGAGGGATTAAAAGTAAGGCTGGAAAAGAAAATTGGTTGACAAGGGATTTCCTTTTTGATTTTCTTTTCATAGCGTTTCCCATGAAGACCTTCAAGATCGCTACTTGCAATTTTCTGTGTATGACTTTGATCGATTCTCCCGTCATGACCTCATTGGGCAGGTGGTATTGAAAGGACTGCTGGATTTAAGTGACCTCTGCAGTGAAATTGATTATACGATGGATATCCTTGCACCTCCCAAGGTAGCATATTATCATTATTTTTTAACAAAAATTGCTCTTGATTTGTGCCTCCACTTTGTCCGCCTTTCTTCTACTAATGTAGTGGAGCTGTCCGCTCACTCCGTGCTTCCTATTTCCGGTCCTCCCATTGCTTTGTCTAGCCAAGCTAATTAGGGTATTAGTGATTGGATTATATTATGTTTGTGGTTGTATGTGAAGGACAAGAAAGATTTGGGAGAGTTGATGGTCTCTTTGTGCTACCTGCCCACGGCTGGACGACTCACTGTCACAATCATCAAGGCAAGAAACCTCCGTGCGATGGATATCACGGGCTCCTCTGGTATAACCTCAGTTCTTTTAGTAGAATAAGTATAGTTTATGCGGAGGAGGAACTACTATTTGTTTCCCGTTGTGTGTAGATCCATACTGCAAGGTGTATCTGATGTGTCAAGGGAAAAAGCTACGGAAGAGGAAGACGTCTGTACGGAAATCATGTCTGTGTCCCGTTTGGAACGAGTCAATTGTTTTTGACATTCCATCAGAAAATGTGCAGGATGTTCAAATTGTTTTCAAGCTGGTTGATTATGACAGGTATGCCACAACACAAATGCTTTCATCTCGCCATGCCACTCATCATCACCAACAGATTAGCAATGCACTCATGTGGCCAAAATAGTAGCTAATAGGGACTAATGAGTACTCTTATTTTTAACGCCAACTTGCCTCGAGTCTCTTTTGTTTTTGGTCACGTTTTCACAAACCTGTAAACATGTTTTCTTCGACTTTCTCCCAAAAAGGAAAAAAATACTATAACGTTTTGCATTTGTGTTTGACATAGAGTGGGACCTAATGAACAACTAGGCGTTGCAGCAGCTGGAGCGCTTTGTATTGGAGCAGGCAGGGATCACTGGTTGGAAATGTTGGACAACCCGAGAAGACCTGTGGCACAGTGGTACGCGTTGCTAAAAAAGCATTAGATTACAATTCTCAAGTTACACTCCATTCCCTTCAATAATCCCAGAGAAAAATTGGTGTCATTTTTCGTTTTCTATTCTTTACAATAACCCCCTACCTATGTCTTTTCAGGTACGCGTTGCAAGAAAGCATTGCACCTACTGCCACTTCACTTGGCGTTTCTATGGACACGGCTTCCCCACCGGACTCTCCCTTTTTTACCGAGAAACCCACAAAGGCTCGTCACTACAGCTTTGGTTGCATTCATGGAAAATGAATTTACCTTAGTTCATGATATAATGGGGGCAACTCACTCCCAGCAACGTTCTTCCTCAAGATCAAACTATCAATTGAGATGATGATGAAAATGATCATTCAAGGGCAAGGGTGATGCCATTAACAAGTTGAATTTGAGTGAAACACATCATTCTTTGTGCATATTTTGTGTAATAATGTATGCCCCACCTACCCGAACGCCCAACTACCATTTTGAAATGTCATGCTGTTATTTTCGTGTGATATAATGTAAAATAACCATGTTCTGTCCTCGCCTCAAGGACACGAGTATCCTTTTCCATCATTAAACAATCCCTGGTTTCAGTTGATGTCAGTATTATGAACATCTTAGCATGTTGGCGTGACTATAAAATAGAAAACCACTATAGATATTTGAAAGTTCCCAAATATTTTTGCTTCGTCGAATTATTTTGTGGTGCGTAATATCACGAAACCCAACATTTGTCTTACAGTGAATACTCGGAACAAATAAAATACTATTTATCTAATTAATTATTCAGTATGAATATAAATTTTCTTTTGAATATTTAGCATTAAGAAATATGCTTGTTGATGTGATGAATATTTAAGCTAGCCTATCTGATAAATGTTAATAGCTTCAATCTGGTTAACTCGAAGTGTACATTATACAGTAGTTTAGTCTCTATTTCAAGGTCAAGTGTGCAAGTTGTTCCAGTGCAACTTTTATCCTTCCCTTTTTCTATGTGCATGGTATATTTATTAGAAAACTAATGTGCTGATGCATTATTTGATTTAAATAGAATCTTAGCAAGTAAGTTAATAAGATCCCAATGTAAGCACAAAGCGTGTCCACTTCCAATCACACGGTACTGTGGAGTGAGCTACCAGAAAAACGTCCTCTTTCCTTCAATGTGTATTATTGAAACCTTGATTGTAAACCACTTATGAATACATATTTCATTCTTAATACTCGTTCACTCATAATCTCGATCGCTTTAAGTAGTGTAGTGTTGCAGTATTCAATTATATTGCAATTAATTATGTTGAGTGGAATTGCGCTGTAGCAGTGCAAGAAAATGGAGGTGAACGGGTGATAGTTACAAATTTAAGGAGCAATATTGTAGTTGGATTTGGATTATTGACTGATTAAAATGGATTGGTTGAGATTTTGGGTGAAATATGATCCAACTCTCAAAGTGACTCCACTCCGAGATGATGATGGACGTTGAGTATGTCGATTTTTGTGGGGTAGTAGTTTGTAGTAGAGTGTAGGACGAATCTTGTAGTTTCCTATGCTATAGAAATCCATGTAAGTATGTATACCTACCTATGTGAATGTGTAGTGTGGTGAGCAACTATGTACTAGCGATAAGGTACTCCAGCGTATAGCACTGTGCAAGTGGTTACGAACACAGTGGCGAGCATCTGACGAAACGGTACACTCACAAACTTTGTTCTTATTTTAAATAATTGTCTTGTAATAAACTTTTTTGTCTTTGGAAAAATATAAGAAAACAAGTAGTGTATGTAGACATAAAGCTAAGGGTTATGTTATAATATGATTATGCATAACATTTACACTAAAGTAATCTACCAAAATGTGTAAAATTGTACTTAAGTATTTTAAGATGAAATAATAATAACGATGTACCTACTACTATTTGAACATATGAATAACGAAAGAAACTAATGTACCTATATTTGCTACCTGGACGAAAAAAAACATTCTTGACACCAAAAACTTTTTATTGGAGACAAAATAATGTACCTAATCATTGTATTCCCCTCTATAACCTTTGCTAGCTAGTCTCTATGTGCTAAAAATGGGAATAACCAATACTATCCCATTTCCAAATTATTTATACATTTTTGTTAGTGTGTCGCAGTTCTAGATTATCTTTGGAAAAATGAATCCAAAAATTGATGTAGCAACAGATTGGAAATAAAATTGGGTGTAAGTAAATAACGTACTTTCAAATGGTGTATTGAAGTAATCCTGCTTATTTGACACATTGGCATGAAAACAAATATTAAGACGAGACAAGTTGTTGATGATGTACTTCTAAAAATATTTATTTATTTATTTCTTCTAAACTCCTGATGTTTGCACTAGTTAGTTCTCTGTAAAGAAGGGACAAGTAATGATGAAACGGACGGGGAGGAAAGGTAAAGTGGGCACAAAATCAACAAACCATTTTGACAGTTCAGTGATTCATATTCAAAAACAAAAGCTATAAGTGCTTAATTAAAATTTGGCATAATATGTTTTGAAAAATGCAGTTTTTTCTAAGTATTAGCATGAGTTCAACTAAAATCTAGACACAATTAGCATGCGAATGATATCTTAAAGAGAGAGACAATCGTTGTATTGAGGTTTGATGGAGATACTACTCACTTCATACGCCGTTGTGTCCTTTTGCACCGGTTAGTTCTTGTAACTGTCAAACAGAAAATTGAATAGCCCAATGAAATCAAGTTGTTATGGAAAATGCATTTTGCACATTAAGTTTTGTCAGCATCACATACTTCATTTTCTGAGTCAACAGAATCATTATCAGAGGGATCTGGTGAGGCGGCACGAGACGACTGGGGTGAAGGGGGTTCCGAAATTGGTCTTGGATATGACATGCGTCCTGCCCCTTGACCGTCGTAGTCCTCAATGCCGGAGTACACTACCTTCATTGCCTTCATTCGGGATTGACGATAATACTAAGAAAAAACGAAAAAAGATAATGAATGTACGACCAGAGAAAGGATTTCTAATTATTTCGAAAATATTACAGGTGAGCACTTACAACGCCCAAATTACGCCAGTCCAGCAAGTCTGAGAGTCGCTCAGTTCTGTTACGCTGAATGATACGCTGACGACGGTTAAGCATGCAAAAGTCAAACATATTTCTAGCCAGTTGTGTAACCGACTCTTCTAAACCAATATTTCGTCGGTCGACAATGTAAATTCCATAACTTTGAGGATCAGCAATGTGTTCGGCCATGAAACATCCGAATCCTGAGTATCATATAATTTAAATCAGTAAAGTTAGAATCGCCATCATGCAAAATAGTATGAATGGAAAATTTAAGTTAAGAAGGTTCAGCTATCCTTCATAGAAATGTACCTGACAGATTAGTTGTAATTGAAGGGATGCCCATGACGGTACACTCCGCTGGAGTGTATCCCCAAGGCTCATAATATGAAGGAAAGACTCCCAAATGGCAGCCTCGAACAAATTCCTCATAATCCAGTCCAAAGAGTGGATTGGTTGAAGAGAGAAATTCAGGATGGAAAATAACCTACACCAAAGCAATCACGTATATAAATGAGTAAATAAATAAACCTGACAATTTGATCAATTACAATGCTTTCCTACCTTGACACGGTCATTGACAGAGTTGAACAGATTGCAGCGTCTCAATCCATTGAGCACAGGGTCTTTCCAGTCTTCAACAACGTTATGAGTGGTGATGGGAGGGAGGGTGGAGCGTTGTAGGGAAAAGAGACATCTCTTGATCTTCACCATGTCATCCTTCAATAAAATCTCTTCATTTGTTGGAAGTCTTCCACTACGTTACAAGTAGTACACACATTATAACTCCATTCAATGTATTTATACCACTACACATTAAACTGGCGCAGGATGTGACGAACCTCAAGCAAATCTCATACATACGCTTTCCAATATCTTGTTGAACATCGTTAATAGTATTTCTCAGACTCTTTGTCAGAGCTTGACCTCTCAAACTCTCCACGTTGAAGTTGTTAGTTTTGCAGGGGAATATGAGGAACGCAACGACAGTCTTATCGGATCCAGAAGACTACGCAAAACAAGAAAAACAAGGATATAGTTTGCGCTAACACAGATCTCCATGTTTGTAATGATTGCATTACCTTAAGAAAATGATTGAGTCGTGCCAACGCTTCGATAAAAATATCTGCTCCTTTATTTCCAAACTCATATCTGCCAGCAATGAAAAAGTAAAGCGTTTTGTCCAAGTTGAAATCAAAGTGTCCGTAAAAGTGACCTCTCACAAATTCGTTGATCTTCTCTTTGGCAATCGCGTGAAGATTTTGGAATTCATGAATAGCTGCAAACTTTTTTACATTCAACCCATTCGGAGTGATAAAGTCAGGCTTCCGTTTGATCAAATGTTCAGCCTCCAAGCCAGTAATCTCAGACACTGTAGTAAACACGTGAGACATTTGACTGGCTGCTCGTTCCATGCAATAACGATGGTAAATTTGTCTCCGGCCAGCCTCCTCATCAATGTTGAACTGTTTAAAATATTATGAATTCAATTAGTAGACAATGACGATGATGCTCAAATCCTCACATGCTTACATAATGATTTCATACCTTATCGAGATTGTTGTAGAAGTCTAGAGCGCCAGCACATAAAAATCTACCGAGGAGCGTAGCATGAGTAGTGAACACAGTGGCCACATCAGTGTTCCACAATCTGAGCATAATGAGCCCAATTCCAGCGAGCCATTCGTGGAAATGTGCAACAATCTTTGGTTGAACCCCACCGGCCGTCTCCTCAGCGGCCTTGCGGAACTCAGCAATGAACATGGCAGTCATGAAACCAAAAATGACAGAGTCATTGCACTCAATGTCTTGTTGAGGAATTCCGACCCCCGTCTTTTCCCACAACTCCTGCTTCCACTCATTCAGTTTAGTGGATCCACTGCCGAGTTCGAACAAAACAATCAGAGGATTTCCATCTACAAGCCAGCGTCCAACTTTTACATCAAATCCGGCTTCTCTCAATCGGTTGGCTGCAATCTGGAGTGGGTTATCTTGACTCAAGTCACCCAACTCAACCTCTTGCCTGGCGCAGTGCTCCTTGTAGGGCCCAAAGAGGCAGTACTGATCACCCATTTCCTCAGTGGAAACGTAAGCCTTGGAACGAATCACAGTGTAAATTCCGCCAACTAAAACCATCATAAATCATACATAAATTGGACATGTTCATAAGCAAGGGACTGGAAATGATGATTAATGCAAATGTTAAAACCTTTGTTGGCAGCTTCCCAAGCGATTTCCAATGTCCATCGATTCTCTCTGAGAGCAGAGTCACCGCGGTCCATGTACGCCATCAAATCCTGCTGACTCTCCACTCGGTAAAACCTCCTCGACATCTTGAGTTCACGACTCGCCATTTTGTCTTCGGCAAATAGAGACCTTTGTACCTTTTTTTCTCCTCAGCTGCCAAAACTAGTGATGAGTATCTTGATTTACGAGTGCAGTCTGAAAAAAAAAATCCCAAAAAATCGTAAGTAACCGTTGTTGCTTGTTGCCAATATTCCTAATCAGGTACTGAAGAGAAGAGCGTTGTATGACCAAATGTTATCACTACATCAGTTCACAACTTTGAAAGAAATTGCTGTACAAACAATATCACACTTCTTTTGTTTATCCAGTCTCGTTATGATCTGGAAAGACATGTGCTTTCCATAGCTTTTTAAGAAATGCGCTGCTTTCGAGCCGAGAGCTCTCGGAAGTGTGCAAAGGAAGAGTGGTCGGTGAAAGAAGAGCGACCTCCTATCTCAATAAAAAAGAGCCTCTACAAGATACTGTATGCTTGGTACATGTGTACACTGTTATCCTCCTTCCCCCAAAAAATTGTCACTCCAAGAAAGTTAGCAGAGTCCCCAAAGACAAGGAACGAAAGTAACATACCTGTGTAGAATTACGAGAGAGGAGAACTTTCAATGTTCCCAAACAATGATACAACCTAACTGTTCTCTTGTGGGGAGGTGAACTGGATAGAACTGCTTGGAAATATGTGCAAGTTACAACTACATATTACTACACGCACACAAATGCTCCATCTTATCTTCCAACTAAAATCATAATATAATCTCTCATTTGATTTGGGATGGACATGAAAGTCAAGATACATGTTATATCGACTTGTTTTACATTTTGATTGTGAAGACCTTGAAAAGAAAATGTGTGTTTCAGGATGAGAAACAAGATGATAAAATAATATCATCATAAAGTGTTTATAGTAGATAAATATGTGTGTTAGGAGATGGAGCAAATACATTTATTTATTCATAGTTATGAAAAGACATTGAGACCCCACTTCTCAATTATCATTTCGTATCATCACACATTGAAGCCAGTCTTGTTGCAAAGCAATAAAAATGTTAGGTTAGGATATCAGTTTAATCTTTTTTTTTAAATTAGGCTTGAGCCTTGATTAGCTGTCACATGACTCATTTCAAAGTAGTAATCCTGTTTTGGTAGTTTTAACAGTTCTAAAAGTATATAGAATATTACGAGAAAGACGGGATAGTGCGTACTTATCTGTATCATTATAAAATAACATAATGAATGAAATTCTTTGTAATTCCCTAATGCCATCCTGGACACGATCTGCACATACACACAGTTGACAAATAGCTCTGGTCAGTTACTACTCAAAATATGAGACCACTTATACTATGCAGTTTTACAATTTTTCTATTGGATAAGATAACGTTAAATATGTCTGAATAGATGGAATACTTAAGATAAAGTAGGTAGGGATACGACATGGGTCAGGAATTAGGCAGTCGTCGACTTTTAAATCCCCAGAGGCGAGCTAATCTCTGTGGCGAGGTACAAGGGAAGCGTTGTTTGCTGTATCAAGCGAGAAAAGTATGATGGCTATGAGATAAGGTTCAAAGTTGGGCTCATCAGATTGCATTAGCTTTGATAGCATGCGATGCATGATTTCCACATCAGCACATTATTTATTTCACCACTAAAATCAATAGCGCTAACGCTCCGTTACGTGTTCCTATCCATGCAGAACGCGACAGGAGCGCAACAAACTTTGTTGGTTATCATGATGCTCATGGAAAATATGGATGGTTTGTGTAAAGCGCTAAGGTAACTACATCTTGCACGTCAATTTGCTCACTCGTTCGCATCGCATGTGCTCATATATGTCACACCCTCTTCCATTCCCTATTTTGCAATGAGATTAGCTATTTCGAAAAAATGGAAAATAGAATTTTTTAGTATGTTGTAAAATATTATTGGATTAGGAGCTTGAGTGCGATGTGAAAGGGATTTTTCGTGTACATGCAAACATTCATGTTTCTTCCCCAACACTGCCTCTCCTATCTACTTCTCGAAAGCAAAATGATACATATGATATTACGAGACAGAGAAAGAGAGCGTGGATGTAATCTGTAAGTCGCCGCATAGTACACAAATATATGTGGTTGCTCATCCTCGTAGTGAATGCGACGTGTTGTGTGCACAAATAATCAAAGTCTGGCTCGTCTTAAATATGAATATAATGATATTCTCTTCTATAGAGAAAGCCTTGAGACATTTATTTCAACCTAACCATCTTTTAAACCCATTAAATACCACGCTGCATCCCGTTTTCCTACTCCAATGCACACCATCCATTCACCCAATCTAATGAAATCTCATGCCGGTCCGAACTCCAATGCTTCTCTAGTTCCACATCCACATTACACATTACTAGTGCTCTTCTGTTTTGTGGCATGGGGCAAAATGGCGTCAAGAAAGGAGAAGACGAGAGAAAAAGACGACTATGTTACTAATCATAATGAGCAGATTGATGCAAAGAAAGGACAAAGTATTGGTGCTTCAAAGCAGGCTAAAATTTACTACTGACATTTTACCAGAGAAGTCCCAAACGTGGTGTGTGTGATGGGCGATAGCATATTTGGCTATTGCTGCGCAATTCACGCATGCTAGCTTGAATGTGTCTGTTTTTCAGAGACGATACAAACTTTTGCAAAGGATTAGCAACATTCAATGTAATATTCAATTCGAATTAATGTGTAAGTAAGATGCGTTCAGTGTTTGCTGGAATTATTGGCGTGGTAGAGCTGCTTGTCTTTGTCTTTTTCATGAATCCACTGCTTCGCTATAGGAAATGAGAAAACTGGATTAACTTATCATTACTCTGCATTCGCATACCTACGTAATAGTTACATGCTGTGCTCACATCACACCACGTCACATGGAAAAACTCTTGAGTGGTAGATAGCAATAAAGGGACAAAACTCAGATTTTGAGTTAGCTCTCCTTAACTCCTTCGTTTAGTCACTTCGTTCTCGTTTGCCATACTTAATTCGGGTCTTGTTTCAGCTCAACTCCTTAAAAGTAGATTCTGAGGCTTCGTTCAGCACTGTTTTCCTTCTCAGAAACCCGTATGAATACACTAATGTATTCAGATGTCTCAAGTAATTTTACAAACGAAATGACAAGGGTGATATGATACGATGTGCTGTTGTTATGACTATCCTCCAAATTTTTTACTCGATTTAACTTGATCCAGCGTTGAGCAAAGCTGCGTGCATGCAATGCAGTATTTGGTCAAATGGAAGCTGCTGAGAAGGATTGAATACCATTGCATTTAAACATGCATTAAATTTGTATTAAAACTTGTTGATGTTCGCATAGACATGCAAATTTTATCTCCACTCAGCAATACTTTGACCTTGTCGCTTTATCCAGAGCTTTTCATCAACAGCTCTCGTTGTTGCCCACTCACTCACACATATCACATTACATATTATCGAAGCTTGCATAAAATCATATAATAACATTTTATGACGAGTTGGTATCGATTCTATGCTTAATTTTTTGTTGATAAAAATAAACTCAGTAGTGAACAGAGTAGGAAAAAAACATTCATTAAATGCTTTATTTCAATACTAAAAAATATTGCATAACAGGCGAGAAGCCGGTAGCTAATTTATTATTTTGTTTGCTTGCGTAATTATTGCCTTAGTTGAGCTTGAGCATGCAGACCAACACACTTTGGTAATGCTTCATACATGCACTTAGATTTCAAGCAAAGCAACTTGACAAAACACTACATACCAGCTTCAGTTTCAATTCGAAAACGGTAGTAAATCGATTTAGAAAAAAGTCGTGGTTTCCTCCATTTTTAGCCTCAAAGTGTGCTATCATTTTGTCGCTGATGATGCTTCCTAACCATCCATTGTTTCTGTTAACCACTCGATGGAATTAATACTCTTTAGCTCTAGTTCCACACTTGCAACCCGATTCAATATTTACTATGAGTTTTCATGGCATTCAGTCACATAAACCTGAGAGAAGTGAGTTTCTATTTAAAGTTACCCTTAGCAAACATCACTTCTCTTCAGCATGGCTGAATCCATATGAAAGAGAGTGGAATGTACATGGATTAACATTAAATCAGGCAAGTGATCTGGCAAAACTTGCTTGAAGGCCAAATCATATAATGTGAAGTGTGTGCACAATTTACATGCAAATGGGTGACACAGATATACGTGGACAAGAAGCAATGCATGCATAGGGAAAGAAATGGCAATGCAGGTTCCCAATTCAAGCTTTTCAGGCCATGGTCAAGGTAGGCAACAAATCCAGTTTCTACTCCACTTTTTTCTACATCCTCAAAACTAGTTTCTAGTATTTTACTATCATAATCGTTGACGATGCTCCACACTCTCCAGGGATAAAAGTAGCAACATTAGGTAAAGTACAGAAACATGGTTCCATTCCACTGCTCATTTGTATGTAAATATTGTATATGGGATGGTGACTGCTTCCAAACACATGTGGATTTGGCCATTAAAAGGAAACACAAGTGGGTCAGCTAGAAACAATAATATAAAATATTATGTTGTGTTAAGATAGTAACACCTGATCACGGATCAGTGGTTGGTTTATCATTTGTTAGGCATTGCTTTCCCCGTAGTAAATATTTTCTACGTTCCAAATATTATACTATCTAGTAAATTGTTTTCAACTTGTTTTTGGAGAGCTTCCATTCAAACTTATGAGTACCCTTGACTAATGGAAAATGTGAATTATCACTTTAGACTAGCCATTTGGCTGTTTTCCGACCTAAAAAGTAAGTTAAAATGACAAAAGGATTTCAACTGCGCTTGCGAATACGAACGTGTATTTAAAAACGAAAGTTGGTGCTGTCAAAAAATGCATACCTACCTTTAAGAATTTGGGAGCACGCACACATTCGTGCTGCAAAAATGCATTTTAACAGTATTATATTTAGGAGATTGTCCATGATTTCTGCACTGTCACAAAAAGCGACAAGGGATCAAAAGAAACTCTTCAGCTAGTCTGCTCAACTGAAAGAGTTAATGGACCGCAAAAGTTCACTTCTGAAAGGTTCAGACAAGTGCAAACCAGTTGCTCTGGACAAGGATAAATCGCTAAGCGAAAATGTGAATTCTCATTCTATACTGACAATCAT
The DNA here is from genome assembly GCA_001718145.1 of Orchesella cincta. Classification (NCBI taxonomy): domain Eukaryota; kingdom Metazoa; phylum Arthropoda; class Collembola; order Entomobryomorpha; family Orchesellidae; genus Orchesella; species Orchesella cincta. The sequence goes on along the minus strand of LJIJ01000649.1, from coordinate 66,094 downwards.
GCAGTATTGAGTTATTATATCAACCGTTTTGCAATAAAAGAGGTTTGAGTTAGCTTGCTACTATTCGTAATCCCTGCCCACGAACAATAGTCTGCCAACATCTTTGGATGGATTTTGATAAAAAAGACTTGATATTACATTTCAAAAATGACAAGCCTCCACACCTCAGATACACTGTACCTCAACTTCACTTAATTTACGTGTACAAACATTTACAGTTATGCTTCTTGCTTTTATCGATAAATTCGGGCAAAGTTTGGTAGTCTGTACAAACTACAGCATCAGATAACATGGTCACCAACCTTTTTTAATGCTTTAAAAGTAATAAAGAAGGTCGGGCGACTGAAGGCGAAACAAGAGGGTTTGTTTTTATTGCCTGGAAGAAACTGTGTTCCATATATTCTAGAACTTAACCCCGTCAGTTACAAGGGACTTTCAAATTTGAGGGGCGGGGAGTGATTTGTGAACGAATAAATTACAACCAGCAACTCTTGACATTTCTGCAATAAAATGGAAGTGTTACATTTTTTGAAAGTGGTGAGATTTCGTATGATACATGGATACACAAGGGTGTCTCAAAATCGAGCCGTTGTGTATCTAGTGGTGACTTGACTGGTCTTGCAAAATTACAATTTTTTATTGGAAAATAAGTTGCTCCCGCAGGATTCTCCTTTATTCTATTATTTGGCTATTTTCCCAAAAGCTCGTCCATTCAATTCATTCTGCATCTTTGGATGCACCTTCCCACACACAAATACCTTTTTCTGCAAGTGGAACAGCAGGCTCGTGTAGGCTCCAGAAGAAGGATCACCCTTGAAAGTCCGTTTCCAACCCACCAATCCCATTTCCTTTTCTCATAAAAATATATATTCTTGTTTGTATGTACAGTATCCAATGAAGCAGTAATCCCACTCAAGTGCAAATGTAATATCAACGCTACTCGTCGTCATCATCAGCAAAGCTGCATGTGTGTGTTTCAGCTTCTACAAAAACTTGAATGGGAGCAAAGAAGAAAAGGGAAGAAATTGACCCCGAACTTGGGAAAAGATATGTTTACAAGTCGATGGGTCAGATCAGATTAGGTTCGTTTTCAAACAATACCCTCCAAACTGGATCTTTGTGAGTAGACTTATAGAGTCCCCAGGACCTTAGGAGTCACTAGATCGTCTTCACCTAATAAACTACCAAAAATTCCAACTCCATCAACTATTATTATAAATCATCTGCACGTATGCGTTCAAGGACCTCCTTTCTCCTTAAACATTCCCCTTATCGCTTTCCCACAAGCAAAGGAGAGAGAAATGTGTAAGAACTCTTTTTTCTCTTGTACAAAACTCTAAAAAAGGTCTAGTTAACTTGGCCTATATCTTCACCCATATCATATATACAACCAATAACCTATCTTTATGCATATCTCCGAGAAAAATCAAGATCATCATGAAAAGGGATAAATTGAAAGGAGAGATTGGGATCTTTCTTTCCGTTTTAGACATTTGGCTCATGCTGTGAGCAAATGGCATCAAACATTTTCCACCTACTACACACATCCTCCATCACCATCCATTCTCAAAGCTTTTATATGATTGCGTACACACACACACTCACACACAATTTTTTCCTCTTCATGCATATTCCATTCCAATTTATAGGTGCTGGTTGTGTGATTCATAGCTATTTTACTTCTACTAGATCCCTCCAGGAAAATGCCGGCCTTTTCTGGTTTTTTACGACAGACAAATATTTTACTTCCAATCCCTATTCCTATTCAACATTGCTTTCTTGGATCCCTCTACTTTCTTTTCCCATCAAAGGGTTTTCTCGACGAGCTCTACAGCTCCCACTCTTCTCTTAAAGGTACAGAAAGAGAGTCAAAGTCAATGGAAGATAGACACTGTGTTAAAATTTCGTTCGATGTCAAACAAACTGGTTTACAGGTAGAGCTACAAAAACTGAATGTATGTGGAAAAAAGCCTTTAATGTTTTTATGACAAGGCGACACATAAAAGAAGTCATGTCATCCACTTGCTCTCTTTTCTTCTCCTTTCTTTTGACATTGCCACCAATCTAAAAGCTCAAAAGCCATAAATTGTCCATATAATTTTTTTCAATCTGATGATGACAAAGATTTTCCTTTAAAAAAGAAAGTGTAAGGACACGGATATTGAATGATTGCTGTGGGCAGAGAAAGAAAAGTGGACACTTTCCATGTTTGTTTTTGTGCATGATACTTTAACCCACAGGGGGGAAAACTGGGGGCTGAGCAAAAGCCGAGCAGAGTGTAGACGAGAATAATGGTAAACACTTTTCACGTGACATGTTTATTGCATTTCATTTTTAATATTTGTGACGAAGTGGAAGAGCAGGTACTTTTATATTTTATAGTAAGATCTCAAAAGCAAAATGCAGTTGGAAAAGAAGGAATAAAAAAGGATCTAGTAATGCAATGGAAGGGCTAGAGAGCCAAAGAAAGTGGCCACAGTAAGTAGAGCGCTTTGGATAGTGCCATGACGTGTCCCTGCAGAAATCGCGACAAGAGTTTTAGATCGCATTCGTCACTAATGCTCTAACATGGTTTGTGTAACATCATCTTCAATTTTTCTCAAACCTCTATAGCCGGAATCAAACCAAGTGAAAAAAGATTGGTTTTAGTGTGGAATGATGGTGAAAGGTAGAAAAGAAAGGGGACATAAAAGAGTGAATATTTCTTCCACAAGAAAAATGCATTATTAGCTGTGCCCGGGGATAGCAAAGTGGGCTTATGAGATCCTCGCCATTAATTCGATATTCCAAACTAGTTGCAAAAAAACTTTGGCCACTCCTCACAACCAAAAGAGATTGCTAGTAGAATTATTTGGTTGGAAATATTTCTTGTCTATTTAGGTTGACACACTTGACACCTAAAATAATGCTTCGAAATAGAATCATTTTGTATACCACTAAGGAGAGATAAATCTTTGCAGGGTGTTCAATTTTTTATTTTGAATTTATTTTTCTCTGCCTCACACTACATCACAGTGTCTGCATCACCAATTCTTGGTTAGGTGTGCCTTTGCACTGTAAAGAGGACTCATGAAAACCATTTTCCCTTCCCCTTAAATCTCTCTTGATTCCATCTTTCCTGGAATGGGAACGGTTAAAAATGGAAGGATCATTCACGGGAAGATTATTGTTGCAATTTATGCATGAGGATGATACGGCACTTGTACGGGTTGACCTTGGCTGGAGAAAGGAAACAAAATGCTTATTCCACTACTTTCCCATTTTTCTCACGAAAAAGTCCATTCATCTGTGCAAAACATGCTCAGCAAACCACTACCTGTCCTTATCGAAACGGAGAAGTGAAAAAGGGAGGAGAACAGCTGGTTGTTGCTCTGAGAGGACATTTCATTGTTATGCGGTTGCTGTTGGATGGTGTTCCTCTTGGAATGCTAGGTGGCAACCAAGTAAACAAAGAGAGGGGAACCCTTCCATTGTAACCCGAACCTTCAACTTTCTTCTGTGACAGCAAACATTTCACAAAATAACTTTTTCCCATACTCTGCGGTCGCACACATGGATTATATGCATTTGATACTGGCACAATAAGCTGGAAGGTGCAAGCATTCACATAAAAAAACGTCTGGTTCTGGTTGTGTGCGCCCATCATCATCCTCCAGTTAGGGAATGGAGAGAAAACAGTGAAACGTAAACGCGGTCCCAGCTTCTCCCCACGAAATTTAATATGATGTAAGTATGATGGAATGTGATTTGATATAATATGATGATCATCTATGAAATATTGCTCCAGTCGTCGTGTGTAGCATTCCACATCATTCATTTCATTTCCTTCTGTGAGGGCCTGTGTGTGTCAGAGATAGTCTCGTCGAACAAATAGCGAGATAGTAGCTGTACGCTCTATGCCCACTCACAAATGTACGACAACCAACTCAGGGAATCTGGCGTTTCAATGAATCCCTCATTTCCAGAATATTATGCTTCCCCAATTTACTCGATCCAACTCCATCATTTTTTTGGTGGAGGGAAAAGGAGCGTAAGCGGATTTGGTTGTGTGACAAGTGCTCTTCCTCTTCCCTGCCTTTCGGCTTTGGCAACAAGAAAAGACACGACTGACAATACTTTTCATGTGAAGTGGAGGAGTATCGCAAACAAATAAGTATATGTACGAAAGCAAGGTTTTTTATTGTCAACGAATCTTCACAAATACGAAGAAAGAAAATAAAAGATGGGACTAAATGAATGTAATATTTGAGATGTGTGAGTAAAGTGGAGTTTGACCTTCTCGGTAATTTAGCGTAAAGAGAGTTCAAAAAGGATATAGTAAGCTTACATAAGCTTCTTAAAGAGCAATAAGAAAAATTCAGGAAAGGGATTCATCAACATCATAAGTAATTTCGTTTGTATTTGGTTTCGGTTGCCACAGACCATTCCTCTGATGCTAATTCTTTTTCATGCTTCAATGAAAATTACATCATCATTATTATGGAATGAATGCTCAGTTAAAATGAACCTTCAGACGTTGAGGTACAACACCACATTAAAGCAAACAACGCTTTTCTACGTTACTTTACTGATTTGGATTTTGTCTAAGAATTCCCCAAAATACCATATCAGCTCATGCTTTGTTGGCAACAAAAATCACATTGACTTATACTGTACTTATATTATCACATAAAACCAGACGACCGGTACAAGAAGAGTGGCTAGAGCAGCATTGGTGCAACCTGAGACTTTTCTGCCGACCATATAAAAATCCAGATCTGGTGTAAGCATGTAGTGCAAACATAAGTGTCATTAAAACTAACGGATTTTTATTGTCACGTATGTATTGTATATATATTATTTTTAAGCATGTGATGCTAATGAAATCCATAATTTAAAGAGGTATACATAATAATAATAATGATTTATTCCGACAGCGTATTTTTAACCGATTTTTTTTATTTCGTTGATTTTAATACATATAATGCTCACTCAGTCTACTCAATCATAGTCAACTTGATGTTTCACAAGTTACATTGTGCAACGAAAAACCTCCTGTCATATGCCTGGTTGTCCGTGTTAAAAATGTCAATTGATTGCATCTGTAGAATTCATACATACATTGCTGTTTCGGGTTTATTATAAAAATTAACGGATAGTTTATAACAGTTATAGTTATATAAAAGTGTACAGACAGACAGACGGACTCCTCAAAAGTCTTGCATATTAAGTGATCGTTTCAATCAGCTACAAGTATATGTCCAATTATTATTACATACTAGTTTTAATGGTTCTGAGACAGCAGTTTAATGGCAGTGACAACATTTAGATAAACTTACATAAGTCTGAATTGCTGAAAAGTATTTTTCTGAAATATAGTACACCAGACATTGATGTATTATGTATATTTACCATATCTTTAGAATAAGCTTCTCTTCATCAATCAAGACCGGAAAAGTATGTTACACATGTTATATACTTTCTGTGTATTATTCTATAGCAATGACCAACTAGCTAATTCAATAGGTAAAAAGCAAAGTTATGTATAAAATCAATTGGGTCCCAGAACCAAAATAGTTTGGAAAGGTTATTTGTTTTAGTCATTTTAGTTTCATCTCTAATAATTTTTTTTAGAGAAGGCTATGCGTTTATTGTCAAAGAGAAACGATTCGAAGAAAAGCTATCAGAAATACTCATATCTTCAAAGAATAGATTAATGTAATTGCATACTGTTGACTGTCTACTTTCATGTTTCACCTTATATGTCTTTTAGTAGCAGGGACTTACAATTAAATTCAGATGACTTTCTCAAGTTTCGCATTGGCAAATATTATTACTACTATTATTAGCTTTACTTAAAAACGCTCATACAAATTGAGAACAGAATATAATAATGTCTATAAACCGTTATGTTATGATGATGATTTGTTGGTGTTTCAAACGTTTTATTCTGAACGTCGTTGAAGAAATATACAATGCAGCTGCATATATTTTGATCACTTCATATTCATATTTCAAAGAAAAATAATATACATGCAGATGAGTTGTTAGTTGTCGGTTTACCAAAACAATCTTGTGCTCATATACTTTGAAGAAGGATACACCGTGTCAATTGGTGCTTGAAAAATTGTAATCAGAGCTCGAAGAAGGTGCTTGTATATGTTTCGACAAAATAATGACTTTGTGCTTATAACCATACATATCTCTTGCATGTTAAGCATTCACTTATGTGCTTTCTATATGATATGCCTACAAAGCACTACAAAGCTTCTGATGTCGATCTGTGTGCTGCCTTTGCTTCTCCAGGCATGTCTGCATCTACTATGTGTAATTATGAAATTATTATGAGCAGTATGAAAATATTATATTATGCTGACAAATGACATGACTTACCAGTGACTGCTACGCAATATTCTAGCGAAATTTATTTTAACAATCTATTGGCACACAATTTGAGACATATGCAAGAGCACTAAATATTTCTCGACGCTTGTAGATATATTGAGCGACGTATGTAGGTGGTAAAGCTGCTCAATTTTGAGTAAACAGGTAAGAGCCAAGCATGCTTCAAACAAAATTTACATTTGACACCATCAAAAGGGAGGAATGATCCTCAACACATTCTCATGCCTGTGGTCCTACTTAAATATCAAAGATCCCAGCTCTCCCGTTGCGTTGTCACCAAGAAAACCTCTTTCTACAATTATAATAAAATAAAATCACGCGTTGTGTCATGTGGAATTTACGGAATGAAAACAACTCTACATTACCGACGCATCCAGAACTAAGCGAGATAATTGCAATGGATTATAATTTATAATGCTGCTCTATTTCACGAAATGGCTCACGGAACTAACTCCCCTCATCATTTCATCGTGTTTTGCAGTATCAATCAAGACGGGTTTTGTAACTGGAGCCCGGATGTTTATATATGAACATATCTAAATAATTTTAACCCAGCCAGTGCTCAATATTTGACAAAGAATGTTGAGTAACTTCCTATCATGTCATTTCACCTAACTTTGGATCCCTGTCTGTATCAGATTTTCTATTCCAGCTTGTACTCATTTTGTCGCTTCCCTGTGCTATCACTCACTCAGTTTCGGATGCATCATTATCGATTCCTCCAGCTTAAGATGTTGCCTATAGCCTTCCGCCCTACCCCATTATAAATTGGTGAAATGGAAGAAGGAAGTAGTATCCAGTATGAATTTTGTGCGTATGTAAGGGAAGACAACATCATTAGATTAGATTATCATCAAAATCAGTAACAACATTTAGCTAACATGTCAATATTAGGATGGAGTCTTGAAGGAAACAAAAGCTTTCGGCTCACAAAATGCTTTAAGGCTAGCAACAACTAACAAAAGCACTTTTAGCAACAATGAAGCCCAGTTCCGAGGCCATATTTTGTCAACCCATCATACAGATTGATAATATGTACCTAAAGGTACTAATAAACCTCTTTTTATAATGGAGCTGCACGTTACAACGCTCACAAAATACACGTGATTATTGTGCCATCATTATTGCTCATGCTATGTAGCTTAGCTAAACACGAATGACATTTCATTTACAATACAAATTTTAAAGCTCATTTTACTTGTTGTGTTTGCATAAATGCATTCAGAATAACTTTCTACTCGACATCCAATCTTGATGAGTGATGATACTAAGCTCTTGTTACAATGTTGTTTTGTCTCTCTCTCCCTCTGGCTGGAGCCAGGTAGGGAAAAAGTGTACGAATTCTTCGCAACGTGACCAACACAACGTGTTGTGATTTACCACTTCCAGTGTGTAATATAGCTCCGTTGCATTGATCTATCGTTTACTTGCCACGGAAAGTCAAGCGAAGCAAATATATAGATGATGAGTTTGACACTGTGTCAAGTTTCAGACAATTTAATCGCCCAATATAATGACAAAAAACTCCAAAAAGTGTAGTGACGATGGGATTCGAGACATTCAAAATTGTTATTACTGCCTTCCATACGTAATTAAATTTCTATCCACCATCCAGCTACTTTGCCTGTCCTGAACGTAAACAAATTCCAAGCCTTTCGAGAGGGGTCTGTACTCGCAGTCATAAAATTAAATGGACCCTGAGTCACTCTATAGTTCATGCTTCATGTTATACTTGAATGCAATTGTACTGCATATATTTTATGTACTGATTGCAAAAATCTTTCGGTAGTGATAAAGTGTTGATATGTATGTCTCAAATATTATTGCATTCATTTGACACGACACCCTAATACTCTATTTTAGTAAGTATTTTACTTCGTATGGCCTCATGTTGTCAACTTTAAAACTAACACAACTAAATGCGCTACAAACTACAATGAATGTACATGTCAACTCTATGCTAAACTACATAATGCATACACTGCATATATTTATCAAATATGCATATGCATTTGTATTGAGTATCGTATCAAAACTCTTTAAAGTCTGACGTTGCCACAGACATTCACTTGATTAAAGACCTCACCCAAGAAAGCAACACATATTAACACCTCGGTGTTCGTATCATTTTTTAAATCCAAATTACCATTCCATTCTCATCCGTTTCGGCTCAAAAGGGCAGATAACTACCTACTGTCAACTACTCATTTTATTGAGTTTTAAAGTTTTTCTGGCAAAAATCAACTACGGTAAGTTACATTCTATATTCTTATCTTCTATGGCAGAAAGGCATTTTGTTCTAGACGTCAGGTTAGCTTCTCACATGTCACAGCCCACTTGTTCAAGTAAAACTTATACGCGTATATACTTTCCAGTTACGTATGCATCATTCAGTCAAAAATATATTTTTCACATAACTCCAAATGCTCTTTTACGGCTCCAAGCAAATGATAACGAATTGGCTCGTATTTAAATACTTTTTTCTTAAAAATATATCAACCATATAATATCAGGGCCATAAAATCAATCCTTTCATATTTCAGGGCCAATTCTGATTAAGAATACTCAAGAAGAACCTTTAGGTGTAGTGCTCATCGGTTAGGTTAAAAAATGTTTTGATGTGATACGCAAAATGAAAACAATGTACGATTGCTCAATAGATATTGTATACAATTACTTAATCCCATTTAACGATAATAGTATGACGAAAGACTTTTCCATTAAAAGCAGAGTAGATGGCTCGGCAAATTGGCCACAAATATTGTTATAAGCCAGTTGCATGTTGGCATATTTGTGAAAAAACTCAATCTGTACAGCTATTTTGTGAGGCTACTTTCAAGTTGGTCTGTAATACTCAATATTACCCTTTAAATTGCTTACATCCTCAAATTGGTTTACATTTTTTCTAAAGATGACACGGTATAGTTTATGCACCCGGTAGGATTTTCGTTAATTACTGCTATCATCAATGCGTATAATATGAAAAGAGTTGGAAATGAACTTTTGCATGAATTCATCACATGTATCGAATTAAAAAGTCACAACTGCATGTTGCATTTATGTGCGTTGCATTTTTACGTTTTTAGATTTTTCCCACATGAGTCCCAAGCAGAAAAAATTGGCCAGGCTCAAACCACGGGATAGACGGGGAAGGTTTGTCGCTCGGCCTAAGACTAGAGCGTGGCACGATGGAATTTAATTTTTATTCCTTTGTTATTTTTATTCATTTTTACAATCCGACTCTGCAATATTTTCCATGCGTGTTTTCCTGAAATTTTGGATACTTAATAAAATTTCAAGATGTGGAAATTTTAACAATGATCTTGCTTGATTCGGTAATAATTTTGAAAGTATACCTCAATTTCCACTGCACAAGGGAATTTATTACACTGAACAACTGAAGGTACAGCGTCACTGCTCAATATCGCTAGCTTTATATTCTTGAGTACACCACCTAAAGAAACGCTAGTTTGGGAAGTGCACCTGTGATCTCAAATCCTAAACTTTCATTTAATTGCTCAAAGCGTAATCCTCCAACAATTACACCGTCAGAATTTGGAATTGTTTCTGACAAACTTTTTCAACAAAGCGGAAAATTGGCTTGATTTTGTGTAGCTTACAACGCAACATATATTTATTGGAATCACAACAAAGGAAAACTCTTGGAACGATAATAATTTACACTTATTAGGCTGCGTGGTTGGATAGCGGAGAGAAAGCGACAAAAGGTAGGAAACTGAAGCGTCATACTTGCCTCAAGGGAGCCAACTAATCATAAGTGTTTGGGTGGATACGGTTCGTTTACCCAACTACTTTTTTGAGTACACTTTCTCTTTTCTTTTTCTCTCAAAGTTTGCACCTTTCTCTCTTTCTCTACCTTTTCTCTATTTGTGTTAGCAATTAGCCATACATTACATGCACAATGAAAAAATCAATTACTATTGCATTCTGCGACTGACCAGGATACAAGATATTTTCCTTCCTTCCCACCAGGATATGGAACAACGATGAAATATATACGCTTCATTTTACTAATTTCTTTAACAAAATGGAGAGGAAAAAACAAAAGGAGGACTGGCTCAAATGAGACAGAACAGGTATCTGGTATTCAAGTGGGTAGTATTAGTATGCATAAATATGGAATAGATTTGGATGGTTTAAATAGGTCTAGAGAAGTTACTGGAATGGAGCCTTTATCAGCACACTTCCGCACTCCCGCTCGGTGTTCTCATCCCTTGCTTTGAAACTGGTAGGTGTATTTTGGATGGATGGAAGCGAAGCAAATACAAGAGTGGAGGCCCTTCCTGGCTCAATCTGTCGCTGGCATCCTTCGTGAATACAACTTTCACTCTTGTTTACTCCGCTCAACTCTTACTTGACTTTAGAACACACTACTTTCTCAAACAACCCCAACACAACTTTTTCTATCTCTTGCTCGTTTTTTGTTGAGTGAGATTCTTATTTCTAGTAAGGACTACATTTTATCATTTTATTTTCTCAACTTTTCCCATCAATTTCTGAGAAAAAAGGAGCAGCACCAGTTATAAAAGATTTTATTTTTTTGCTGAGAGAGAACTCGGCTACACATAAATTAGTGAGTGGAAGTACCCACTTTTTCTTTCGTGGAATGATTTAAGAGCAAAGGGTATAAGGAGCAGGAACCTGGCATGCAAGTCATGTCTGTACACTCTCATCAGCATCACCGTCATCATCAGTGATTCACGTTCTTTCCCATGTTTTCCTCTCCAAAAAGTTTCTAAACGAGCAGAAGACGATTTGCATGCGAAAAAGTGACGAGAGAACATTGTGCTAAGCTGGAAGAGCAACGCTCACTTTATATTGATTGCAGACTAATGACACTACTTAGGGCTCAGTAAAATCAAACTTGACCAGTGCAAGATAAAAGCTATAAAAACAAGAGTTAGGGGGTCCAGCTGTCAAAAAAGATTCTGTTTCAGTGTGTTGTTCCTGGCTACCTATATATGGACTTCAACATCTTGCTGTCTTGCTCAGACTATACCATCAAGACATGATCCATTCCCGTCATCGTGACTTGGTTTGAGAAGAGGAAAGCAACACGCACTGCTCTTTCTAGAAAACAATATCTTGAGACGAGGGGCTTTAAGAAGGTAAGTCTAGCAAACTACTGTGCTTCTAATAAAGACTAACGAACTTGGCTTTTAAGTGCTCCCTCAGTACCTTTCCCCACCTAAATCCGACGAGCATCTACATTTTCCCGATCAAAATGTACAAGATTTATGCAATCGATAAATAAATGAATATTATGCACATTATCTGTTGATAACTAGTGCAACCACACATTGCCCAAGTTATAACAGATATCCGAATCAGTTAAATTGATAAAAGTTGGACATTGTTAGAGCTTCGTATTCAGAGCGTAAGAAGTTGACTGCCAAAATAAAATTTTGAAGGTTTAGCTTGCATGTATTCCGTAGTCAAAAATGACTTTTCATTTGGCAGGCCATCCCATTCCATTGAAAATGAGAATGTTCCAGATGACAGAGTTAATACTTTTCCCCAATTTTGTTGGCAGTGGCAGAGTTCCCTCAGGTGCTTGGAAACACGTGTTGTGTGTGCCACAAAGCCATATTTTTATGTAGCATGCGAGCAAGCACTATCAATAATTTCCATTAAAATGGTCCAACTCATTTTTGTAAGAAAAAGGGAGAAATTACTTGAATTTCATTTTTTTCACCTTGCTCCTCTCAAGGTAGATGCTGGTAAACTAAGAGGTTATCATCATACCATGATTCTCTCACTTTTTCTTGATGATGGTGCACTTTCATACAATTTTCAAATTGCTCTCTTGCATGCAATGATCATGCCCATTCCAATCGCTTTTCTTCTCTTCAAGTGGATAAAAACCCATTTTTTAGGACAGCAATGGCAAAAAAGTAAAAATAAGGATTTCCTCTTTTTTTCTTTTTCCATCCCGACCCGTTTAGCTTTACTTCTTGCCAAACCAGAGTCATTTCCGAAAACGCTAAACGTCACTTGTTTCCTCCTTTAATGGCCATCATCATGCTCAACGTGATCGTGTGTTCTTCATCTTCCCCACATAATGCTCTTAGCTCATGCACATGAATGAGCTTCATTCAGACAAAACTCCAAACTGAGTTGAAAGTCAAGAAAACTGGAGAAAGTCGACAGGAGTTTCATATCATGGGAGCCCATACTTATTATTATTAATACATACATTATTATCATATCCGTTTCCTTCCTCCATGCATCTTATTATTTTCATGTGCACAACCATTATTAACAATATCGTCCCCGTCATTACCATTCACATTATTGCAGTTTGCTTCCTCTACAGATATCGCCCAAGATTTTAGTCTATCTGTAAAGGAAATGAAATAGCGAAGGTGATCTCCCAAACATTTTCCAAGGGAACTATTATACGAGCTCCAAACCCAAGAAGAGGAGTTACTCTTTTCATAATATTCTTTCAACTTGTTTCATATCCCGTTATGGACCAAAAAGTATTCGAATAGAGCATAAAAACTTGTGTCGTTTTACCCTTCCTGTTCTAGTTCTCCTTCTTTGTTTCAGTCCAGCAAGCAAAAACCCTTGTGTAATTAATTACGCTTGAGGAATTCCTTCTCTAACTCTTCTCCTATTCAACTTGCCACCAACTACCTATTCTTCTCTAAGTCTAAACGGCATCCACATCTTGTGTTTATGCTGCATTACTTATCCCACTCAACTGTCTCAAGAGAGACGAGAGGTGAAGCACAACTACTTACTTAACTCAGAGTCTTAATGTACCAACTACAGTTTACATTAAAAGGAATGGCACTTGCAAATTGCACAACTGGAGTCAGCGCTCAACCTTCTAACTAAATTTACATGGGTACCATACTTCCAAGCTATCCATGAAACACATGTGTTGCTCAATTTTGGTTTCCCTTATCATCATTTATTTTTAATAATTTTTCTCAGCACACCACTCAAGTATTTTTCTAGTTTATTTCATCGTGTCCTCTTTTCAATTTTCAGGAAAATTCAATTATCGGATACGCAGTTGTCATCTTCACGACGAGCTTCTTAAACCCGAAAACAAAAAATCTCCAAATTTGATCCTCTGCCCTACCAGCAACCACCATAACGCAACGGCAACGACAAGTCAATTTCGTTAACTCTATTTTTGACATGAACTGAGAGACACATGTGGCGTTCTCTGTCACTTGTATTGTAGTGCGTGCAACTAACATAAACTTGAGTTATCTGAAATTTGTACAAGCCATTTGTACCATAATTTCAATTCCTTCCATGCGAATAGTGGAACAAAAGTGGGATCAACGTGATAAGAAGTTCTAATCGATCAACGTGAGCAGTAAAAGAAGAAGTCAACCTGCAACCCAAGTTTTATCTGGGATATTAGAGGCTCACCTGAAAGAATGTCAATGAGGTTTCCTCTGGCTGGCAAAAAGGATTGACAGGCAGGATTTGTGGTAGCGGAAGAAAGCATACGTCATCTTAAATAGATTAGTGTGGTGACAACTTTCAAAACATTGTACACTCTTCTCAAAACAATATTTGCTACTTTAGCGCAAAAGGCTGGTTATTTGTTGGTAGAAGTGACCCAAGTTATGCTCACCTTCAAATTGGAGTACAACAACGGTACTTGTTCCCCAGGCCAAATGATGAAAGCGAGTAGGAGTAGCAGCAACACAATGAGAGCCGCTAACAAAACAATCCTGCGAGGACGGAAATCCTTTCCCGAGAAATGGATAATCGGCATTGTAGTTTTGGTCACATCTATCTTCTTTGACAGTAAGAAACAACATGACTCAAACTTGCTCACTTATTGTCTCTCTTTCTCTCTTTGCATTGTAGACAAGCCTATTTCACTTTATTTACTTTTTCTTACTTTCTTCTTCTTCCTCTGCACTGTGTGCCCTACATTTACTTTTTTGCTTTGCTTGAGTGAGTCCAACAAAAACTAGATTTGACAGGGAAATAAAGGCCAGCCATTCGCATCTCTATACACACACCACCACCACCACCACTGCTTCCCAGGGAAGGCAGCAATGAAAGTGAGAAGCTGGTGGTGAGGTAGCGTAATATTATGTAATATATGGAAATGTATATCTTTCTCTCACATATTCATTTTTGTCCACGTCATGTTTATACGATTTTGATGACATCCAAAGAGAAAGTTGTTTCCGAGCCTGAATGATACTTCATACCGGAAACTACTCACAATCCTTTTCAAATATAAAGGCTTTTGAGACTGGTCTTAGGAAACAGAATTTAAAAGCACTACATTGGCTAGCCTACTTATACACCAGTATTTCCAATAAACCCGTCTCTTCAACTCATTTTGTTGTTATCTGGATAACGATTATGATCGCTTACCATTTTCCTTTCTTTCAATTTACTTTTGACTATACTGATTCATATTATTGTATACACACGACGACATCCTTCAATGAAGTTGTTGTTAAACCTTTCTCCTTTTGTGACTACTTCAGAAGCAAACGGATGCTTTTTTTTGCTTTCCCACATGGGTATCTATTCTTTTGAGGAGAAAAAGAAAAAGAGAGTCATATCCCATTTTTCTCATATTACTCTGGCAGATTGAGAGACGGAGAGATTGGGAGAGCTTAACAAAAATTGGTACGGATTTTGGCTTACTATCTCCTTTCTCGGCTCTATCCGCTTTACCTATACAAGCTACCTACGTGTGTAAAATGTGTATCGTTGCTGCCGACTTCACGATAACGTGCAATAAAGTTTTCAGAGTAAAATGAAGATATAAATAGAAAGGATCCTGGCTTTGGCTCCCTCCAAACGGCTGTGTAATAGCGGCGTTCTCTCCAAGAATATAAATCTCAAACTCGGTTTAATTAGTTCAATGCAAATGGAGGTAGAGACAAAAGCCGAGGCAACACAAAGGCGCCCAGCTACGCTGTTCCTTCAATTAATGGCTCGCATGTCTGTATATAAATAAACAAAGGAAAATCAAAACCGTTTCATGTATTAGTTCTTGAGCATCAGCTCATTCTTTTTCCAGAGCTAGCTTTACTCTGCTATGCTATGCTATTTTTTAAATTTTCAACAAAAATTTCCCAGCAACCACAATCTGCATAATGTCAGTAGGTAATATGATGAATTTTATACTATGGTTACGTTACGTTTTATTTGATTTAAGGTACTGGCTGAATGTTTAAGCGAACTAATTTTCCTCTATCCTTGCAACGTCAAGTTTTCAAATGTGAATTGAGATAATATTGAGCAATAACTTAGATTACTAGGTTGGTTAAGACAATTTTTGGCCAGAAATCCAGTAGATTGGAAGCTCCTTGCCAAGTCTTAAAGAAAAGTAAAATTGGAAGAAGAGCAAGGCAAGAGGATCCTGGGTTAGACCATTTAAATTTTCTTGTTTGGCAGTGATGAGAGAGGTTAAAGGTGCTTGATGGGATTGCTTTGCTGATTGTTCTATCTTGCATGAAGAAAGATTCGTGTGCAAGGCAATTAGCTATGACTAAACCTGTGAACTTCTTTGAGCCCTATCGTAATATGCGTTAAGTACGTGTCACGTCTTTCATTTTCTGTTTGAGGAGGGAGGCGGAGGTCAGAAGAAGTTAAAACATTTGCTATACACTCGGTGGTTTGGTGTTCCACTTACCTTGAAATGTTTGCATATTTCCTCCTGGGAGTCGGCATCATCTAATTTATAGACTGCTTTCTCCTTATTCCATTCTCCTTCGGAACCAACAGACAATGAAACATGCTAATGAGAAAGGAAATAGCAGGAGTTCTTATTATTTCCAAGAGCATTTTCCTTTTAAAAAATTCCTTTCAACGTTTCAAGGTCTGCCCTCAAGCCGAACCATTGCCTATCATGTTACTTCCCTTTTAGTCGATTATCACGATACGTTACATTCAGCATTGGTTGCAAAAAACAAAGAAGTAGCAAAGCAGTAATGCAGGTAGAAATGGCTGTCATTCTCCATTGTTGTAATAGAAATGGAAAATGGATGATGAGATGAGAACTTCTTTATAAATATTCATATGACGTTCTTTTAGTTCTTAGCTTTTATTACCATATCAAACAAGACTTCCCTTTCAGCATCATAATAAGTTCTGCAGATCCTCATTGTTTCCTTCTTTCCGATTTTTATTTTTATCAGAGTAAGGGAAACTAGCAGGGATTATCGGTGTCTTTTTCTAAACCTCGTTGTTTTCTACTAAACAAAGTGGTTAAACTTGTTTCATCTGAGATGAAGGAAAATCACAGAAGTTTCCCTGAAATGCACTTCAGCATGCTAAGGAAAGCAAATTTAATTCGTTATGGAAGATGGAAACACATTAGCTGAAAGAAGATCTGAAAGAAAATCCGAAAGAAATCTGAAACCATAATTACGACACCCCCTCCTTATCGTAGGTGGATAATTTACAGATTTAGCTCAGTCATGTGTCACTATCTAGACTTTCAGCCGGAAAAAGACAAGGCTACACCAAAAATGAAATATACATAAGTACATAAATATGTAAACTCGAGGGAATGAGATTAGAACCAATTATAACTTATTTTGTTTAACTGATACACCAATTGTCAGCTAAATATTGGGACTCTTGGATTTCTAAGCATCCGTGATGATGTGATCAATTAATTTTCATGAAAAAAAAATTAGGTTAAAAACAATTTCTCAATAAGCGGGGGAGGTTGTCCAGGTCGACTATTTGATTAATTTATGATACTATAAATTTTGAATTATATCAATATCCAACTTAAACTAAACATTAGATACGGTAGTTCCTCTCAGTAAGCAGTTGAGAAGTCGCCTTTCCGAATTTTGGAAGCTTGATAAAACTAGGATGATTATAAAGGATATTAAACTCGCTGGGGCTTCACAAAGATCTCAATATTAATTGTAACATCAAAGCACCAATTAAAACTGGAAGGTTCACTTCATATTTATATTAAAAGATCACAACAATATTGTAGTCTTGTATTCTAAATATAATGCAAGGGATAGCTCAAATGTAGGTGAACAAAACATTGGTGTGTGTTGACCAAAGTGTTAGTGAGTGTTTGATTTAATGATTTACGAGCAGCAAAATTACTTGCTCAACTTGCTCAATTCCCTCTTTCAACCACTCTAGTGGAACAATTTGTATGCATGAGTTGAAGTAAACGCTGGTATTGGATTTAATAAAAACAAGTCTGTTTTCATGAAATTAAAAAACTTTGAACGTAGCAGTGTTGATGTTAAGGTAAATAGAATAATTTAGACTACCTGGAATGGTGTATGTTGCTACTTTCCAAAAACAAATATAGTTGAGAAGTTCATTCTTCAACTGTGACCTATCCCATCAAATTGTTGATTGTAGCAAAATACTGCTGTTTAATGATGATTTTTATGATTTATTGGAGTTCTCTCCCAATTCAAGAGCAGTTGTACGGTGAGTGCACATTGTAAGTCCATAAAGATTGGAAAAGTTATTTCATTACTTGTGGATGTACTCAGGTGGTCATCCTTTCCAATACTGTAGCTTTTCGTTATTTACTTCATATTTCCATTTCAATTCTATGCATTAAAGTTTTTGATATGGAAAAAGTTAAGTGGATCAACTTGGAATGGGCTTTGCGTACAGGGCCACTATGTTGGCACTACGTCTTTGCTTGGATCTATAGTTTCTTCGATTGTAGCTCATTTCATATGCATTTCAATGACAACTTGCACAAAAAACTCTGATTCCTGTCTAGCGAAGTGAAGCGGACATGCAAATTATTTCTAATCGACGGAATCCCATCACCATTTGGTTTGAGTTGAGATCAACACAGCGTTCCTCAACCAATTTAGTATGTTTCATACCAAACTATATGATTTTGTAGGTATTATCCAAACACTACAAGATTCCATACAAAATTTATATCTGTAAAATATGCATGATGGGGAAAGTGGAAGTTGAGGCGAATATAAGAAATTGATGTCTTTCCGTTTTCAGAATTTAGTACTGAGAAGTAAGAAAGCTTTTTGGGATCTTTCTGCGTAGATGGTAATATTTGTAGGAATACAACATCTATAAAATTTCCCCACATAATCTCCTGTTTTGGTTGCAAGTCAGAAGGCATAAAGGGAGTCAAAATTGGTTTTTAAGTGACGAAAAAAGGAAATGGGATCAGTGGAGTATCTGTGCAAGTTAAAAAACATTTTACGCCTCAATTTTATCATTATGTTTCCATCTCTCCATCACGTATTCTCATTTCACTCTTCCTTTCCTGCTGCGGCTTTTTGAGTGACAGTCTAAAATGACAATGCACAAGATTTTCATTCCATATTCTTCAAGTGGCCATCATGAGGCTCATTGTGGAAAGTAGCACTCATCAACATCATCATCATCACACCACACCATCTACATCTGTCATCCTCACATTTTCCTTCTGGAGATAAATTTCGGGAAATGTGCGGGTGGCTCGTAAGACACGACAAGACTCTGCCCGTCTGTTTCACTCGCTTCCTAGCTCATCCTTTTGAATACTTTGCTTCATGTTCTAGTCAACGTTATTGCACGTCAAGAGTGGAGGCAAAATGAATGCTGAGGTTCCTGAAACTGTGAAACACACATGACGACAGGTATGCAGTCATCCATCCATCCACTTTCACACACGAACGTTGCCAGGTCAAAATTCAATTATAATTTGCATCTACCTCCATGACATGTCGGTGTCGGCAACAACACAGAATACCTTTCCTCTCTGCCAATTTTTTTGTCCTGTATCCTTAACACTGTTTTCTCAACAGTCAGGAAAAAGGGCTGCTGAGGAAGGAATGCGTCAAGCTTTTTAGCATCATGTCATCCTACGCCAGACGTTGATTCTCCATTTATGCTTACATGCTTCATGACATGAGTGACATGACGAGTCTAAATTTCCCTGGGGGAGAAATACATATTTCCAATATTTCATTCGTTAGCTCTCGGCCTTTGTCAACCCGTTTCATTTCAGTTGCTTCTTTTACTGCTGGCATGGTTCATCTGTCACTTGTTAGCTATGAATAGATTAAAAATCCTGTTTCCTATAAAACAGTTCCGATG
Source organism: Orchesella cincta (assembly GCA_001718145.1). NCBI lineage: Eukaryota > Metazoa > Arthropoda > Collembola > Entomobryomorpha > Orchesellidae > Orchesella > Orchesella cincta. Next base: position 46,639 of record LJIJ01000649.1, on the reverse strand, counting down.
AATAGCTGAAGGATCTACTCTGGTTGTCAAATATGACTCGCTGAAATAAATACTTAAGCAAAGTAACATGATGCGAAGCTTTTTCTCGAAAACTGTTTGGGGGAATGAGAGAACGAGAAATGGTAGTCACTCAGCTCAGATCAGCTCATCTCTTTCATTCTTTGCTCATGGCCTTTCTTTGTGTCAGAATTAGAAAGAAAGAAAGAACTGTTCTTTCTGTGGTTGAAAGGAGGAATGTTATTAAAATGAATTGAAAAAATGCGAATCTACAAATACCATTTTGATTCTGGAAAGAAGAGCTTGAGCTTTCACATTCCGGTGACGCAAATCAACCTGGATATTTGATTTTTCCTTTGCAGAAGAGAACCTGATTCTGATTGGTACCTGATTTGGTAACGAGGACAGGGGTTGACTTTGAGCCTCAATGTTTCAATCATAATGGCCTTTTGTGAGCATACGCCAATAAAAGCTAGATGGAAACTTGTCAGATAACTGGCATGATAATTCAATGCTTCCCATCCGTACACAAAAGAAATAATTATTCGCTACTCGCTAAGTATTCCCAATATTCACTCTTATCTTTCGTTTTTGAACATTTTTTGTCCTTTTATGTAAGAAGTTGTAGTAGCAGGATAAATTCTTTACCCTTTCATCTTTCACTCATTTGGACTCGGATTGTTGTTGATGATGATTTTTGAATGGGAAATAAGTTTACTGATTGCTCTTACACATTTTTCAACTTTCCATTCATCCCTTCCCTTGCTCAAGAGCATTCTTCGTCTTTTCCCATTTTTATTCTTCAATCAATGGAGGAAACTGTTTTGCTACATTAGTTGATGCTGCACAGACAACATTTCCAGCAAAGAACCAGGGAGAGATGTTTTGATATGAGTTGGAACTGGAAAGTGGAAAAGATGACACAACTCTTTTTATTTCTCTTTGCTCTTACCTACATCGCACTAGTTCTTGAAGTTCACGTGTCTTCTGAGTCTGGATCCCTTTTGAGCGCAAAGGAGGAATGCACTCAATCTGTACACTGGCTGGAGTCATAATTTTTTGTGGGAGTTCTCTCAAGGGACCTAGAGACTCTCTGGAAAAAACTCATTTGCAAGAGAAACCCTTTATTAATTCGCAGCTGTGGTCCTTATTACACTGATTAATAACGAGGGACAAAGCAAAGGGACTAGAGAGCTGTATGAGGCGACCATGCAAAACTTTTCTTGGTAGAATTTCCAAAGGGAACAAGTAAAATAGGTTGAAAAAGTTTAAAAGAAAGAATACAAGTTGTTCAATAAAACAGACTCGCCTCCGCATGTCCTTCTTCTTCTTACATATTATAGTCACTGGAGGAGTTGCGGAGTGGTTTTCTACAACTTTCTTCAAAATCCGAAAATTCTGGAATAACAAGATATTTCAGGTAGTTTTTGGGCTGGTTATGCCACCCTGAGGTTTCTTTTTGTCGAGTTAAAGAGACGTAATAATATATGGTAGTTTCCCGGAATACTTCCTTCTTTGTTTTCGCAAGTGAGTTGAGAGAGATCTGTAAAAAAGGAGCTATACATGTGCTTGTTGGACTTAACGCGTGTTGGTTTTGGTTTCACTGGTGAAATCCCGCTTGCCCTCTCTCTCTCTCTTCTAATGTAATTGGGCTGAAGGAAATAAAATAAATGCTTTGATTTTGTTCTCGCGAGTTCGTTTCTGTGGTTTCGTTTTAAACTACCCACTTGCTCGTGCATGTCTCTTCGAGTGGAAATCTTTCTTGAACAACTAAGATAAATAAAATTTGGCCGAGACATTCGGTCGTTGATGAGCTTGGTGGCCGTGGCTGGCTAGGAAGCTGTGTGTGCTGCTGCTGCACCGCGTAAAAAAAGTCATTTAAAATGGTATAAGTAGTAACTCAAAGACTCAGACTCCACTGCAGTCAACAAACTTGGTAGTGCTGGCTCGGGTCTCTGAAATCTTCCACCCCCGCAAAGAAACAAGTGGCGACCTCGGTGTGACGTCCAGAACGAAATTGTTTTTCAATGCACGACCCACCTATTAAATTCCTCTTCTACTGCTCCGGGTTTTCTCATCGTTTTTCCATTACTTACCAGTAATGAATCGGATTGGTAGGTAATACTGGGAACAGGAGCAGTTAGGTTTTCAGGTGAGGATCTGGATTTGAAGTTTGAAGAAGCGTTTGTTAGCAATAGCAACCTCTCCACCAACTCGTCTATGGTCCTTACCGTTTCGTAGTTGTTGGTTTATAGTAAGACGATAATGATGATAAATTCATTTTGATCATGTCAACATGTTTTCTCTTTCACTAAAAGTGGTAAAATGGAATCTCTCCAGACAGAAGCACACATTTTTTCTTGTGCAGTGGAAACTGAATTTTATTTCATTTTTCTTCACTTCCTCCACATTCAATACCAACACCTACGTTGTAAATATGAACAAGAAAAAAGAGATGAGAAGCAACCCGGATGTTTTATTTATGAGAGAAAAAAATATGAACAACTAAGCATCTTTTCGGGTTTTTTGCTCGTTGCAGTAGCATCAGTCACTCAGAGGGATCGAGCTAAATAAAATGGTTTGTCGACCCCAAAAAATGGATCTCGTCCCTATATCACTTCAAGTTTAGAGCTTTGCTCCTGCTCTCCACTTTCTAAGAAGTGGAAAGAGAAAAGGAGCAAACTACTTGTTCTCATTTTGATTCTGGTGAACCAGATTGGCACCCTATTAAGATGTATGTTTCGGATCGGACTTGCAGGAAACCTGATGAACAGGGATCCAAAATTTGTGAATTCCTTTGCTGCATAGTAACTTTGTTGTAACACATGGTGAGAGAGCGCACTACATATCCTTTGTGGAAGATTTAAGGTGGCTGTTGTTGAGAAGAGATTGTGGGTCACCACAAGAAACGCGACCTCTTGTAATCATCCGACCGCACAGAGTGGATGAAGACCAATATTTTTGTCGTCCTTCATCTCATCCTCCTTTATTTCTCTCTCCTTTCCACTGTAATGGACTCTTGAGGAGATCTAGCAGAGCTGCTGATGATCCAGTTCATCTGTCTCCCGGTGTGCTAAAGCAAACGGAGAATGGAGAGGAGAGAGAGAGAGCAAAAGCCACTTTTGTTATTCCAGACCACCACCAACTCATAAATCACTTGGCACCAAGATGAATTTCCCACAGAGTCCTTCCATTAGCATCATTCTCAGCCTCAGCATCTTTTTCTTCCCATATTCTCACACTTTCCCTACACCTCCGTTGGTTACCTTGTACATGAGCTAGAAAGCTAGGGAAGCTGTTCCACTATCTTTCATCTTTCGTTCCAATATCTCCCTTCTGTTTCCGAATCTTAAGTCCTCTTTTCACAGTAAATGCTCCATTAAAATGTGTAATTTGTAACTTGTTTAGTGCGACGAATAGCAATAAAGGAAAATGGGTTTCTTGAGATAAAAAACATACGTGTTCAATTATTATTGGGATCCAGCTTGCATTTAGATTTCCACACCTTCTCGAAATTGCAAAAATTTTGGAAACTATTAAATGGAGTGAATTAAACTGACACGACAAGGTTAGTTGAAAGATTCCCAAAGAATGTGGGAGGAATGGGGTGCGTGAGTTGATGGGATGGAATGCATAATATTATTGTTATTGCGTTGCGAGTATGTATGAATGAGTTTGATTTAATGATGGGATGTGTGTGGCTGCTCTGATTAATGATTGGGGACTACATTACAAGTAAATAAGGAGTAGGACAAGTTGTCAATTGTGTGTGGAATTGATTATGTTATATTACCCTTCCATTTGCTACACCGTGACGACCTCATGCTCTACTTCAACTTCACCCAAGTAATCATGCTGTTCTGTTCTGAGTTGAATTTTGCAAAAGTGATGCTTTGCTACTTCACACAAGTAAGAATGAATACAAGTAAGCTGTTGATGTTGATGGATAACTTTTATCTACATTTACACACGACGACTCTCTGTACTTTTCCTCCGCTTTGTCTCCATCAAAGTGAATGGCTGCATACATGCTATGCAATATGTATGTATGTCTGTGTGTGTTCCTGTTGTTGTGATTTTCTATCTGAAACTCACAATAAGGGACGTAGACTTCAGAACTTGTATGGAGTATAGCATCATTGAGAAGGATTTGTAAGAGTGGAAATGGAATGAGGAGCAGCAGCAATGGTTCTAACTAATGAATTCCGATTGTGATGGAATAGAAAGAGGAAAAGTTTTTTCTTGTTGACTCCTTCTGTCGCATGCATTTCCCGTTCCCAATCTCCCCAAATCAGGGAAAATGTAATGGGACAAGAGTAAAAATGTGTGATTGAGCTGCTGCCGTCGATTGAAGAAGCTTCTGGAGAGCCGCCATTGGTTGAGGTGCCTGATTGAATTAAATAAAAGCCTGCTGCTTTCTCCCAATCTCTCTCTAAATTTCTCTCAAAGCACCACTATGTAATCAATTACTTTATGAATTCAGATGAGTGGAAATATCACGTCCAACGGATGTCGCTCACAGACTTGCTTCTCTACTTTGCGTCACGTTACAGGTACTGTGGTAAATTGGAGGGAGCCGTTTAGCAGTTCACGGCTCATTAATCATTTCCTTTTTCCTTGATTATTTATGAAATAATGAAAGCACTCTTTGGGAATGAGCTCCTCCTCTAGCTATATTTTAACTTGTTGTTGCTGCTTTTGCTGCTGCTCTTTCACTTTAATCTGATTATCCTTTTCAGTGTTCCCACTTTCTTCTGCTTGCTTGAAGAACATTTTCTCCGCTCGTTTGTTTTGTATTGTGAGCTTTAAATGTGTTGATGCATGTAAACGAGCTGAGCAATATAAATATGAGCTGAAATGATCAAGGTGGCAGGGTGCTAAATGACATGGCTGTTGTTGATAGGTGCCTACGGTGATGTGATGTGCTACGAATGTGCATGGCAAGGCTCCAGTCCTCTTCCCTCCACAGCTGACGGAGTCAGCGATGTCTGTCGACCACATAACTTCAACGTGCACGTCGTCCATAAGATCAAGTGTGCCAACGGCTGCAGCAAACAAGCTCTCTATGAATTCGGTAAGACTTTCACTCATTCCCTCAAACACAAATCAAAAGCAAACAACATCCCCAGCATGTAGAAACTAACCTGTGATTTTTAACAACAATATTGTACGTTTGCAAAACCGTTATTCCTCCATTTATTCCCAGACAACGCCGTTTACTCAGCACGTTTTGAGGAACCACAACAGAAAAAGTGCTGGCTTGGAACATATAAACAATTTGCGTAATGTTTTTTTTGGGAATAAGCTACATTTTACATCACGCATGTTAGCTTTCATCCTACAAAATCCCCTTGACGGCCGGCTTAGGACTTAACACCAGCGTTTAGCATGCCCGAGTTTTGCAGAGAATCACTTTTGGGCTACTAAATTACTAGCTACTAATTCTAAAGAAGCTTGTTCCTCATTTCTACTGGTGATAATATTACGTTTCCCGTCATTTACGTTGCTATCATCCAAAAATAAATTTTACCAAAGGAACATTATTTCTAAATGTCCTCTTCACGTCTTCACCTTACCGAACTAATTATTGTAAAAGACTTGCGCAATCTTTTAACCATTTAATTATGTATGTCTGTGAAAGGTATAGCTATTTCGGCATGTGTCAGTGTGGAAAAACACGAGTTGAAGATGAATGACAGCATCAAACCATAACATTTTATTGATTCCATGGGCCGTCATCTTTTCAAGCTAGATGAAAACAGTAGTTAAGTTGGATTTGTTCCTTCGCATCTGATATTTCCTCCTATTGGTTTTTTGGAGAACGGTTGGAAGCCGAAAGCCATACTTTCATTCATTCATTCTTGAAGCAAGGCACGAAAAACTCATTGAAAATCCTCCGCCATTCATCTTCAGTTCAGCTATCGCTTCCCACAAGCGGAGTTCACTGGATTAGGCCCACAGCGAAAATAAGTTTTCCCTTCCATTCCAATCCAATCCACTTTCACCCCCATTTTCAAAGGGCCTCTCCATTTGTCTTAGTTTTCCTTTCCCGGGATATGCATTTTATAATGGAGCGCTTAAAAACACTAACTTGCCGCAAGTAACACAGTCTGCTAGACGCATTGAACTGAGCAAGGAACACGGGCCAGGGCACGGTGAAAGTTACAATAGACTCGTGTCAAGCCTACTAATTTCTTAGGGGAATTGCAATGAACATTGTTTTACACTCTACCAAAACACGAGTGAAAGATGTTGAGACATGTGAGCCGATTCAGGTCAAGTCTCTTCTAGATCAGCTTAGAGTCACTTAAAAATTCACAAATGCAACAGGAAAGATATGCAACTACGTGTCCAGTTCTTAACGAAAAACGTTTTAGCTTATTAAAGCTGAAGTATATTTTTGAAAACCAATTGTAGCATCATCATAATATAGGAATTGATAAACAGAATTATCCTGCAGGATTTTCTACCACTTAACCTGTCCTTGCAATAACTTCATTTATTGAAATATTACTGCCTAATCTGGTGTTTTGAAGGGAAGATTCCAAATATATTTTAATTTTATCTTATTTTCCCCACATTTTTTAATATTTGCCATTTACCCAACCAAATCCACAACAAAATTTGATACAATTACATTATGTGAGGCTAATTTCATAGAATAGGGATTTGTTTGAACTTTCCTTCTTCTTGTTCGAGGACTGGTGAAAAATGGGATGTTCTCGCATATAATGATTAGTCGGGATGTAGAAAGTTCTAAAGCTTTCAAAGAAAAATTCATTGAATGACGTGTGTATGCATAACATGACGCTCCTACTTCACTCACAAGTCTCCGTTATCCTTTGAAGATTTCTTAGTACTTGTTGTGCAACCTCTTGCTTTATCCCTTTAAAGCAAGCCAGCACAAAATTTTAAGCATATCACAGCCAGACGGAGAAAATATGAAATTGTACATCGGCTGAAGAATATGTGAAGACCATCTGTCTCATACAATATTTACATATTTACGATTCCATTAACAAGATCACAGTATTTCATGCTGATTCCGGGCATGATATTACATATGTACATTGCGTGACGGGTGTAGGTACATCCGTCCATATTTGCATAATACATTTTTACAATAAACGACAACAAACAAGCAAACAATATATTTTCATTCGCTGAGGTTTCTTCCCAGACATTTTCCTGTGGAATGCTTGCGAAACTATAAACTTCAAACAAGAAACATGCTAAGAAATAACTTCTGTTGCAACAACTTTTTCCCCTCTTTTTCTATCCATCTCCATAATCAAACATTGGAGACTCAAACTAAGGACAATAATTTCTCGCCGAGTAAAAGTAAACTAAGGACTAAGTATGTATGGATTTCTTAAAAAGCAAAGTGCACTAGCAAAAGTTCCAAAACTAAGAAATGTAGCGTTTTTGCGGGAGCTTGTTCCGGTTTCCACACACAGAGCACACCATGCAATACCGTGTTGATGAAGACAGATGAAAAAAATAATGGGGGAAATTTCTTTAAAAACTAAATAGGATTTTTGGGCTGAGCAAGAAGGAGAAAATTTATGTTGCTCGTTTCCAACAATTGAGGCTGACAGTCTCCAACAAAATCTATCTCCTCTACTCGTTTTCTGAATGGAGAAAAACGAACTTTTCCGTCGGCCTGTAAACTCTTGTTGTGTAACTAGTCATTACCCATTTCGTTCCCGTTTTGGACTGGATCAACTTTTTCCAATGTGCTCTTGCACGTAAAAAAACAGAAGCACGCGTAGCTATTTTTAATCAAGCTTGTAATATCTTTCTCTCCTCTTCCATTGAATAGGAGACCACAAAGGGAAACTAAATATATTTGGAGGGGAAATACTTCACAATGTCATGTCAGGACGCACCTTTACTTGTTACGCTTGCTATTTTGATTTATCTAATGGCCAAAAGTTTACATCGCATTACACATGACCAGTCGTGGTTTCTGTGAAATGTGATGCACAGTTGCGTCCAGTTTGTAAATGAAAGCCGCATTCATCAAGCTTCGTCATATTGTAACAACTCACTCACAAAACAAATGGAATCATGCTTCAATTAACCAGACTTCTGACTCTATACTTTAATTATAACGGATATGGTTTTCCGCTTTATGCACACAAGTTGGAAACAGAACTGACCGGGAAATAGTGCCGTTCTAGCCTTTTCCTGCTCACGAATAATAAACTGCTTTTGGGAAAGTGACCATCACACACACACACATGCACTCTTTTTGGAATTCATCCAAAAGTTGAGTTGGTCATTGGAGGTCGGTTGAGTGAGTAGCGTATCTTATCCAAACGAACGTAAAATGATTTATTAGGAGGGAATATTATAGAGAGATAGTTAGGACATGAGTTCTTTTTTCTAACAAGCCGAATTCATTGGAAAGGTGAGATGAAGCGTTCAAAGTCTAACTAACTGTTGTCATGTCGTTGTCTCAAGTTTCCCCGTCGTAGTGTTCCAAGCCTTGTTTTGGAAATTGAATGTTGTCGATTGTCGAATACAATATTCATGAGGTTCTGTATGGCCTAAAGTTTGGGAAGAAGTTACAAGTTACGTTGATTCTATAGCCTCCTGACTGTGCGTTGCAAGGAAACCCAAGAGAAAGTTTAAACTTGATTAAAATAGCCCAACAGAGACGAGAGAGTTAGCAGAAAGAGTTATGTTCAACTGTACACTTCGTTCAAGGTTATATATGAATGAGTTGGGGAAAGTTGGCCTACAACAGCAGCAGGAGCTGATCTGATCTTATACTCTTTAGGTAGCCACGACTCCACTCTCTCTTGTGCTGCTCCATTTCTGCTTTCAGAAGGGAAATAATATTGTTCCGTTTTGCTGTGGTGGATTTAAAATGATTTATAATGGTGCTGTCGTGGTCTTGATAGCGGATGCTTCTATCCATTTTTTACCAATTGACGATATTCTATTAAAATTTGGACTGGGTAGGAGCTGGCAACTGTTCCGCTTCCTCTTCCCATCAACCAACGTTGTCATTATCATCTTGTTGCTGTCACAAGCTCCCATCAAATATATACATATCTCCCTTCTTTTCACAACATATCATTAATTATTCTCTAAATTTGAGCAGTGAGAAACTTGTTTAGCAAACTTGATGAGTAGGTAAGTCCGTTTGCTGTCACTCATTCCTAATTAATTTATTCATTCATCAATTAGCAGCCACCGTTTTTAGCCAGTATATTGTCTACAAGAGCCTATTTTTGTGCCACACTTCAAAATACGCATAATTAGCTGTTCTCTGTTGCTCATGAGACAAGTATTGTGACAAGTTAACTCCTCTGCAAAAACCAGTCCATACTAAGCAATTTAGTTGATCTGATCATCGCGTTCCTTTTTCACGTGGAGACTGCTCATTATTCCAAAACCTTTCCAGCTTATTTTGTTTATCTTTCGGTTGATTGACAGAGCAGCATCTAATTAAATTTGTTAGCGTAACAATAAACAAATGAGAAAGTAGAGAATGATGTCACAAGTTGGGCTAAATTAGTATATACGTAGGATGGATGTTTTTTCAACATTTTGCAACAAAGTGCTTCAAAACGAAAAAGTATTGCTTTGAATTGAGCAATATATCCCATTCTATTTTGTTTTTCATTTTCAGTTAGCTGAAACTAAAGTGAGGATCACAAGTGTCCCCATCTCAGCTTAGCTTGTCGATAAAAAGGAATGTGTTATGTTATGTTAGAGAAGGAATGGCATAAAAAGGCGGAGAAACGACTCATTTGAGACATGATATGATGCATAAAAGTGAGGATTCTGTTAACAAGGCTCATAAAACGTGAACATGTTTTTGGTATTTTGGTGCTTGCTCCCAATGGCTCGCATTGTGTTGGACACTCCAGGAAGATTTTTATGATGTGCCAAGACAGAGAAAGACGTTTTCCTATTGTTTCTTTTCCTCCATTTCTCTCCTAACTACCCCAACTTGACTGACTATATGAGGCCTACTCTCTGTTTATTGTTTTTCTTGGAACAAAACGGAGGCAACACAATTTAAAATCAATGAATGGAACGACTAATGTGCAGAGTCAGAGCTGCCGAGAGAAGAAAGTTTTTCTCCTTCGGCACATTCATAGCAGTCTGTTGTCATGTCATAGAGTCGTCTTATCGTTTCAAGTTTGAAGTTCCGTTTGTCTACAGCTCAAACACAACAAGAGAGCTTGCAAAGATACCCAGTCACATGCTTCTCCAATCTTTTGCTGACATTTCTGGTACATGTACAACAACCAATTTTCAAAATGCCAAATGTCTATTTGGAAGAGTTTGGTGGTTTGCACCAAAATTCAATAGAGAGAGAGATAGAACTGTGCTCAGTGAGCTGACTAGTGTTGAATCTGAAAATTCAAACTTTCATTGCATTATTTAGATTGTCCGGTGTATTTTCTCCACTTTCCTGGGCGGAAAACTAGTTTTCCCATGGAAAAGAATTGTGTGTTCTATCACAACATCCGTCTCCATACAAGTGTACATATGCTTATAACATGATATATAGACCAATAGGCAGGGACGACTATTAACTTTTTTATGTGTTGAAGAGAGAGAGAGGAGATGAGAAAAGTAGAATGAAAACTTCACACCAGAAGCAGCAAATGTCCCTCAGGAGAAAATTTTCTCCTTCATTGCCATGCGATCCCATGCGCTTTCCCTTTCTCCATAATACAATAAATATTAGAGGCAGTGAGAGAAAGAGAGATAAAGGGAAACGAAGAAAGGAAAAAGTCAGACCCATATTCACCAGCACCGCGGTTTCCATAAACTCTCCTTTTAAAACCCTGCATACATATTTCGTACACCTACACGTTACAATGCAATCCCAATATTTTATGCTTGAGCCTCCAACCATCAATCTCATGTTATCATTTTTCTTCTCGTGTGAATCAGACTACCTTTCAGAAATAAACCATTTGGTGGGAGAGTGTGATGCTAAATAAAATTTAATAATTCCACTGGATGGGAATTTAGAAGATGTGGCCTAGATTGGAAAGGAGTAATTAGTTTTTTAAATACAAGATTTAGTTCCTGTTTTGTTGCTAAATATAGCTATCGACGAGTATGAAAGAACAACAAGATGGTTACAAATTAATTAGAATGATGATGGATAAAAATTGAAAATATAAGCTTGACAGCCGGATTCATTTCTCTGAGACAAGACTTGAAAGATTCTCAATTTCCCATGAAACGATGTGAAGAAAAAAGTATAGCTGAATTTACATCCCATCACATCACAAGCTTCTGGAGAATACCGCTAATCCCGGCTTGATTTGGGATGGACTTGCTACCGTTAGCATGAGTTGAGGGCCGTTTTAACTCGAGTTCTGAAAGCATTACGCTCCCCATTTCATTTATGAGTGGGTATAATCAAGTTATGGTACTGAATACGTATGTAAGCAAGCATGTACTTAAATTATCCAAGGATTTCTTGTCACGCAGGATAGTAAGATGTACATAGATGCATAAAAAACTCTGTAATATAGACCGTTATATGGATTTCCTTTTTGCGAGTTATTAATTACAGAGGAAGAGGGAAAAAGCGGAGGGAAAGTAAGAAGTAAAGTCTAAGAAGGATTTTGGACTTTTGTGTTGGCCCAATCTTCTTTATTGTCACTGGAAGGAAGAGCAGGGACAGTGTACAAAAACGGGCAAGTTTTGCAACTAATGAAATAGTTGAAGCAGTGAATTATTATGCATTTTCCCCCTCTCCGCTTCCCTTTCTCTTTAAATGTTCCCTATTATTTCGCAATATTACTAATGACCGCTTCATTTTCCTTTTCTTTAGAAATTTTGAAAAGTACGATGGTCATTATTGCAAAACATGCAAAAAGTGATATAATGGTGATCAGTGTGGAGCCCTCTGTTATTCACCAAAATATTGTAGGTACTGTTCCCATTTGGAGTCTATTCAAGCCTGCAATGTAATGGAGTCATGTTTTGACAAAACAAAGAGAAGATGGGCTCTTTGTTTTGGGTCAAAGCCCAAAAAACAGTTTAGTTTAGTGAATCTTGTTTTGAATGGGATGGACAGAGACACATTATGGGACGCTGGGAAAAGGAATGGTTGGATTTGAAACAACAGTCGATCTCATGGCTATGAGGTTTTCTCTCGGATGGATGAAAATGAATGTAGAGAGTAATGAATGGATTCACTCTCTTCCTTTGTGTTAATTGATACGCCATTAGTGCGACCATAAAATATCAAACAAAATGAGAGCAGTTTATACTAAACAACATTGAGGGAGCACCTCCTCCGCCCCTTGCTTTTATGAAAGGGAATACTCTTCCGAACCCTTTTGTGTCTCGCCACTCACTTTCATCTCGTTTATAACAAGTGAACAGCACGGAACACACATAAACCCAGAGAAATGCACATGAAGAAGACGACGGAAAGAAAATGTGCAAACTGTATCTTCTTGGCTTCAAGTTGTTTGCCAACTTTAGACCTTCATAATTTTCTCTGAATCATTATCATTGTGCTTAAGGCAGTTAGTTTTGCTGAACCGTTTGCAACTTTTGCAATTCCTGCTTTAGAATCATCATTTGTTTTTGTGCGAGGATCGTGTCCGCTAGCCGAAGCACTAATTCATGAAGGGGCTTCTTCTGTATTTGTTGTTTTATGCACAACACTGATCTTCGTCTCCCTCTTGTTTCCCTTTCTTTAGTTTCCCTTTTATCTCGAAACTAATCCTCCCATTTCATGTTGTTTATTGGATTAGTTGCCAATTGTTTTTGGGGCCCTATATGCTTCCCTTCACAACAAAAGAATTATTATGAAAAAAAAACAACACAGATTTTGGTTTTGTTCAGCTTTCTTTCCAACTAATTTTTCCACTTCCCTGCGTTGACATTCCTTGTTTGTGATGATGTTGATCACATCTGAGAAAAACGAAGCCACATCTCTGGCTTGTCTGCACTTTTTAGCAGATTTTATCTGATTCTCGTCAGCCAGCAAAGAAATGAAGGGGAAGAGAGAAAGAAAGGAGAAGAATGAAAAGTTATACATTGAGTTGATGTTGAGTAATATAAATGCAAGGAAGAATGGAGTGGGATGTGCCTTCCTGTCCCATTATACAAGTCAAATTGCCTCGCTGATCTAATTTCACCTTTTTACGTTACCTATATCATACTTGACTTTCTCCGATTACTTCCAACTTTTGAATCGTTTTAAATATGTAAAAATGGGAGCCCAAACTTTTCTCAAAGTTTCTAGTATAGATAAAACCAATGACAAAAGTTGGGGAAGATTTTGCACGACCGTTCCGCACCATACATTATGGGCAAATTTGGTTTGAAAATGAAAAAGAAGTTGAGTAAATCCACCGGAATGATTTAAATAAATGATGGTGTGCGTGCTAAATTATTCCGGGTAGAGTTGGAGTGGAGGGGTTTGCAGAAGCGCCTAACTTGTTTCCCTCTAAATCTAATCAAATTTGAACCGATTACTGTCGTCAACTGAGTCCTCTCCTCACAATTCTTGAATGCTATGTTTCAACTTGAGAATTAAAAAGTTTGTCCTTTCTCCCACTCCCGCAAAACTTGTGCAAACAAAAATGGAAAGCTGCTCTTTTGCTAGTCACAGTTCCGATTTTGTGATCCGGTATATTCATAAATCTAGCTTTGCAAGTATATGCATTCATATGAATTTTTTGTGTTTTCAGGAGAAAACGATCCACCTCGAGCTAGATCCGGGCACAATTCCAACATCAACAGCATCAACAACAACAACGCAACCACTAACCGTTCACGTACCTTCAACACGGACAATATGACGTTCTACGTGAGAGGCTGTCAGAAAAATAAGAAAACTAGGGAAACATGCGAGGTATTTATTTATTTGCAATACGCGACAATCCACATGGCTGTCCCCACACACACACTTCAAAAGAACTGGAATTTTTCATGTTCTCATCTTCATGAGCATAATGAAATGTTATGGTGGTGTTGTGAATGTTATGCCATATTTATTTTGGATACAAAAACTAATACTTTACTTTGCTGTGTGTCTTGTTTGTTTCTGTCACCAGAATAAATCCTTCAATGACCAAGTGTACGCTGAAGAGTGCGTTTGTTTGTCTGACTACTGCAATGGAGAAAAGAGTGGCGCCACTTCAGCTCGTCCCTTCCTCAAATTCGCCACCATTCACGGAAACAACCAACCACTCCACTTGACAATTTTTCAAAATCTCGACCTCACCGCGTGTCTCCTCATCCTGAGCGTCACCACCAACAAAATTCTTGCCCTGTTGTCCCAATAAAGGAAGAAACTGTCAACAGTATCTCCACCCGAGAGGGAAACATTCTGAAAGATGGTCTTATAGGTTGTGGTTGTGGCTCATCACATGAATATAAACGAAAATATTATATTGGAACTTTCGGACTCCTCTATTTACTAGCTTTCTTTTGCATGATATTTACACAAGCAGGGAACTCCAGTTCTCTTCTCTTTATTCTTTTCTCTCTGAAATAGAAAAATAAAAATGTAACATATTTAAACATTTCTTAAAAATGCTTGAAAAGTTTTATTACGGAATATTTTGAATACTGAACAATCCCGTTTGCATCAATGGCAAATGGTAACAAAATACAAACAAAATAGCTGTTGGTGAAAGGAAGATGAAAATCGGACGCATCAAATGTGAAAGCGGCTTTGTAACGAATACTATTATACATATATTGTTAAAAAAATTGCATGCCACAAAGCTTAGAACCTACACACATATGAAATAGGAAATAGTTTTTATTTTTCTTTAGGCTTCCAAAACTTTGCAGTTGGTTCTTTGTCTTTAGTAGTTCTGAAATGGTTTACATATATCCCTAATTGAAATACATATTATATTGTTACAGTCCCTTGAGCTTGAAACGAAGGACATCCCACGAATATATAAATTGGTTAAAACTATACACCACCGAAATACATGTAGAGAATAAATACTTTGAAGAAAGTGGGAGAAAAGATTAGTTTGTAATGTTAGCTAGCCTCATACAATTTATTGATACTTACAAGAGTAACTGAACAAGATGAACAACATTTTTAATTTATGACTACATACAAAAATTAAATAAATTTGTGGTAGCTTGTAAGAATTTATTGAGAGTTGAAAAGTTTTAAAGAATAGTTGGGTGGAAAGACCTAAGCGCATTGTCATACAAGCTGAAAATTTCCAGCTTCAGTGGGTCTACGCAATGGAAATTGAAAGCGGAGAAACATTGAATTGATGTCTGTAAGCACGTCCAATTTGTCAAACGAGTAAATACATATTCCAGCTTTCCATTTTAATTAGTATGGTATACCATAAGCACTAATGATACTTGAAACATGCACAAAAAATATGTACGGAATTGGAAAAAATTTATGTGTGGATGTTAGAAAAAGGCTTTGATGAGACTAATGATTATGATGAATGAATGAATAAATATTGAATATATGCTATGTATGCTTTCAGGAATTGTACCTTTCTCAACGAGAATGCCAAAGGTTGTAAAAAAGCAGGGCTAGTCACCCATGATCACTCACACAGACATTTACACAAATCTGTACATTGATGCGTAACGTGAAAATGAAATAAATATTGAAGACTATTATGTTTCTTTTGGATTAGATGTTAGAAAAATGAGGAGAAAGTGTGTGATATAATATTCATTATGTCTGGGTCAGACGTAACGTAGTGTTTGGTAGTTATTTATGATAGGTAAATAGAATATAGCCGATATTACGATGGTGGTATGATAAATAACCAAATAAAATGTTATATCCAAGATTACAAGTTGATTTTTCAGGCAGAAGATTAAATATAACCGTGTAAGGATTGCATGCAAAGCTCGTAGGTTCCTCTTTCTGTTGATTACAGTTAGTATTGGACTTGCGTGTAAAAGGTAGTGCGGAAACTAACTGGCAGTGGCACAGACAATGATAGCATGTCGTTAACGAACCTAATATATGTAATTTGCATGAACAACAAGATGTTTATTATGAAAAAATGTTTGTATTTAAATTGTACGATAGCAATGAAGGTTGTCATTATACGTTATATAAGAAGTATTTGTATGAGTTACAATGATGCTCCAAAAACATTCGGGAGTATTGGGAAGTCTGCTCATAATCGCACATTCTACACATTGATTTGGTTTATGAATTTCTGAAGTTTAGGAACGAAACAAAATCTGGACTAAAGTTTGACGCTGGGGACAGGGTAACTATCTTCTTGAGTTTTCTCAATCTCCCACTCTCACGTTTCTGTGGCATCCTTGTAATCAGCGTGGGTGTGCTGTGAGCTCTCCACCATCACATTATTGTAACAAGGGCGAATGAAATAAAAACAAAAATTAATAAAAAACAAATGTGTGTCTGTTGGATAATGATGTTCTCATCAAGATTGAAAACAAACTACGTAGGATGACGGCTAATGGCATGTATATAACGCTGGAGAATGGGATGCTGGATGATGAAACGTTGAAGGCCCACGTGTCTCAAAAGTTTACTTTTATATTTTTTTGCTTGTGTGATTGCAGACTCATTTCTGAGAACGCACCTTGTTCAACTCATTTTTCCGTAGAACTGGCAGCATATTTTGACAAACTTCTGCCAATAATTAATTGCATATTGACTACTTATGCTACTTTATGCATTCATGTAAATGAGCAATCAGCCAAAAAGTAAAAGATGAGAAATGAAAGAGGACCACCATTGACTCCAGATATTCATGACATGTATGCTACTAACATAACCATCACATTATTACATGGGGTAATTACAAAGTTTAACTGTTCGGTGACGACTCCCTTGCTAACTGCATTTTTGATTCATCCAAAACCTAATATAGTGGAAAGATCAAGGCACATTTTACAATTCTTCAGTAAACCCTTATCCCTACGCATGACTTGATGTCTTCCCATCGTACCATTGAAAATCAACGGAGAGAGAACCAACCGCGAAAATGACGTTTGTTTGATTCTACATGCAAAACCAGAGCTGCAGTGCAGTGCAGTGCAGCACAGTCGACCACCCTCAGAACTCGTGACGTAAACATTGCAGTACGGAAATGCAACATAAAAATTGTTAATAATGTTGCCTTTATTAGTTATATTTTTAATAGTTATACTGGTCAACGTTTTTATTTGCTCCGCGTTTCCTCTATTTTACAGTTGGATCTGCCCACACAACTTCCAGTTCTTTCTAAACATTTTTAGAACTAACTGCCCTGCATTCTGCGCAAATACAAGATACAATCAGCTGGAACTTGTACCACGAACACCCAGGGTCAAATTAGCTGAGGTAGTTTAGGGAGAAAACCATAGTTGGTAGAGTTTAAAGGTAAGCTGGTTAGTTAATAGTTATTAACATGGCTTATTTTGTGGTGTAAATTGCCTTGTTTCTTATTCGCATTTAGCCTTTAATTATGAGCTTTTCGTGAGAATGGAGAACGTCAGTTTATTATAACTTTCAGTATTTCGTTGAATGATTAGTGATTTATTATGCATGATGATACAGTAAGTGAGTGGATATTTCAGTCCAATCAAGTCAAAGCTACACGCTGACATGTTTATAAACATCCATTTTTCTCCTGTTTCAATCCAACAAACGAACTACTGATGACAGTAAACTCAGTGCTCCAAATTATTCATTGTTACGTTAATTTTCATCTGATAGTAAGTCTGTAGAGCATAATTTTAGCTGCTAATTTAGCTATCAATTTGGGTTGCAAATCCAGTGGCAAAGCAAATGGGGTAGCAGGGTGATCACCGATCCAGGCAGCACCACTGAAGTACGTCAAACCCCTTCCAAAAAGCAAACCAAAAAGCGCTATACTCATATATATTTTGCAAATTTGGACCTTTTATAATGAATTTTGACTTTATTTACACTACAATATTCCCAGAAATTCAGAGGAAACCATATTTTAGGTCCTGGACGTACCAATGTTTGCTTAGCTACTTTCTAAAGCAAGAAAAGATACGTTTGCTCTTATCATTAGGTTCGGCTGAAACCATTGTATTGCATAAATAAAGGGAGGGAGGTAATGCTGTTCATTGAGTAAGAGAATTCAATTTTAGTGTCCGTCTATTTACAATCACAATATTCATGCATACTACGAGCAGCACATTATTGGGTTTAGAGGCCACATAGCTGGAGAGATGAGAAAGCTCTAGGTGAGCAAACAATGAAAGTGTGTTGGCCATCTGGTGGGAGGCCCCAAACCTTTGTAGTATTCTCCGTTTGTCAATTTATTTTCGCTTCACATTTGGCTCAACATGTGAAGGTAGCGCTGAGATGACAAGAATAGGACAAATTCTTTCCATTCCATACAGTAATACATGTTTAGAGTCCATCTCACAAAACACAACGTAGTGAATAGTGTACACGCCAAATACAACTTTTGATCGTCTCTGCTTTTATACTTGAGCAGCCGAACATTGTATTAGGGTCGTATAGTAAGGTAACGTACAAAAAGAGCAAA
Organism: Orchesella cincta; assembly: GCA_001718145.1. Taxonomy (NCBI): domain Eukaryota; kingdom Metazoa; phylum Arthropoda; class Collembola; order Entomobryomorpha; family Orchesellidae; genus Orchesella; species Orchesella cincta. The sequence goes on along the minus strand of LJIJ01000649.1, from coordinate 28,151 downwards.
AACATAGATACATTCAAGTCTTTTTATGCAATTCTTGTGTTAAGTTGTGTGTACAAAAAGTGTGTATGTATATATGTTAGGTGACTTGATTGAGTTGACTGGTGTCTTGCATCTTGAGCAATAGATAGGGTAATAGGATATAGGAGTGGAGTAGTAGTTGGTAGACAGCGACGTAAGGAAAGGAAATACACGGCAAAGTATGAGCCAGGGCCTTGTTTTTTCTCACTTCTCTTCTCTATTTTGACTCATGCTATGCTCGCAAAATCATTCACTGCCAGTGCATAACTCGCTATTACAGCCCATTTCATTGTGTTGTTGCAAGTTGTAAAGCTGAATATATACATACATTCAACATTACTATTACAATATATTGTATGCTTATGTTATGTAGTCAGCAGTCAGTTGGACAAGAAGAGAAGAGTGCAGTGGTTGAATAGTCTTAAGTATTTTTTGTCTTATGTTCTTCGCCTCTACGACCAACCAAACTAATACATACTTCCTACATTCAACAACTCTGCTCTTCTGTTCTGTAGTCTCACTACAGCATAAAGGAGTCTGCCTGCCACAATCACAATTCTCTTGATAACCGAAAATAATATTTAATTTGGTTTGTTTGTGCTGTTCAAAGTGATTTGTTTTGTGCTCCTCCAAAGTGTTATCACTCCCCGTCTCCTCCTTTTCTTTGGTTTTGCAGGAGCTCCCTGGAGATACTGCTGTTTTAGTTTTTGTATTTGTTCCTGTCTTCAGAAAACAGTGGTGAATAATAATAACAAGGCAAATTTGGCTTGTTAGGAGTAAACAATGGTCCTGTCACAGAAGCAGAGAGAGGAGCTGTAAGTTTGCAACATTTATTTATATTTGATTTGGCTAGTAGTTGTTGATTTTATCGTGGTGATGAAGAAGAGAGTGGAATCAGGTGATTGATAAGTCAATTGACATTTGATTTAATTGTGTTTTTTTTGTAGAAATCGAGCTATAGCAGACTACATGAACAGCTATGGCTACCATGAATCCTTAGAAATCTTTTTGAAAGAGTCAGATCTTCCTTGTGATCTTGGAGATAAGAAGTATGTGGGACTATTGGAGAAGAAATGGACATCAGTAATACGTCTACAGAAAAAGGTGAGTCCGTTTTATTTAGGTGACTAAGTTATTGATTATTTGATGCCGGGAGGGAGAGTGACGTTTGCTCATGGATGAGGGAGGAATTGGAGTATCAGGTGAACTCATATTTTGGTTTTGTGATGGAATCAGGTGATGGAGTTGGAAGGGAAGTTGGAGCAGGCGGAGAAGGAGTATTTGGCTGGAGCCCCCACAAGAGAGAAGCGATCCCCCTCCGAATGGATTCCACGACCGCCTGAGAAATTCACTTTGAGAGGTCATAGAGCCCCCATCAACCGAGTGGCATTTCATCCCGTGTATTCATTAGTTGCTAGCGCCTCCGAAGACGCCACAATTCGAATCTGGGACTTCGACACTGGTGATCATGAAAAGACTTTAAAAGGGCACACAGACTCTGTTCAAGACGTTGCATTTGATAACACTGGAAAATGGTTGGGTAAGTCTAGATTCTCAGTTTGATTGAGTGAGGCTGAAGTTAGATTTGGTTTGGATGGGGAGATGCTCATTGTGGGATTTTATTTTTGTAGCCTCTTGCAGTGCTGACATGTCAATCAAGTTAGTTACGAATGTGTTAAGACAATGAGAGGCCATGACCACAACGTGTCTAGTGTTGCATTTCTTCCCTCTGGTGACTTTTTAGTGTCTTCATCTCGAGACAAAACTATCAAGCTCTGGGAAGTGTCCACAGGATTTTGTGTGCGCACATTCGATGGTCACAGGGAGTGGATCAGAATGGTTCGGCCAAATCAGGATGGAACTCTGCTCGCATCCTGCTCCAATGACCAGACAATACGCGTTTGGGTCACTAACTCGAGGGAGTGCAAAATGGAGTTTAGGAATCATGAGCATGTAGTCGAATGCATTGCTTGGGCTCCACCCACTGCAGCCGACCCCATTTGTGAAGGAACTGACAACAAGAAATCTCCGGGACCATTTTTGGCATCTGGCAGTCGAGACAAAGTACGAATTTACTACAAACATAGTTCAATCCCCTTAAAGTCCAATTTCCTATGAAGTTTATTCAACGCTCTGCAACATTAAACTCAGTGCGCATTTTTTTATTTCTGCAAAGTGAATATTTAGTTTCTCGTGCAACGCCAACCAACAAAATGTTCTTAAAAAGTATCCTTCGTGTTCATTTCGTCTTCAGACGTTTGTTTCTTTGTGTATGTACATTTCCCTTAGATTGGCATAATTTTAAACTCAGATTTGATATTTCCTACACATTGTCCACGATATTATGTCAAAGTTGTAGAAGAGTATGTGTTGCTTATGGTTTCTAAACGGGTTGTCGCCAATTGTTAAATTGTAGGTTGAGGCAGGAGTTGGGTTATTTACTACTTCAAGGGAATATATTTAGGTGCTGTTGGTTGGTTGTTTTACAAAAGAGTTGAGTGTGTATTCGGTTTATTTTGATGTGATTCCTTATTTGGTTATTGTCGCTAAGATTTAAAAAAAACTATGCCACAAACTATTTAATGCGGTGTTAGAGTCCTAAATTATCTACGTATTTATATGAAATGTATAAAAAATTGCTAATCACAAAATGAATTGGTATTTTCTTTGCAGACGATCAGGATCTTCGATATCGGATCACAGAGCTGTGTTATGGTACTTGTGGGACATGACAATTGGGTTCGAGGTCTGACGTTTCATCCAAGTGGTAAATATTTACTATCCGTAAGTGATGACAAAACGCTTCGTGTCTGGGACTTGGCTAACAAGCGCTGCCTGAAGGTCTTAGAGGCTCATTCTCATTTTTGTACTTCCTTAGGTAAGCCCCTAGATTTCTTAGAATTTATTTTTCTTAGAACGAACATAAAACTGTTTCCGTTCCTAACCGTGTTTGAGACAGTAGCATTGTGTTGTGCATGTGCGGCCGTTTTATTTCCTTATTTTTTGATTTTACTTTCAGATTTCCATCGGTCGTACCCCTATGTAGTCACGAGCAGTGTAGATCAAAGTGTCAAAGTTTGGGAGTGTCGCTAGCCTAAGCATAAATTTATATTATTATTATAAATAATCTAATTATCTATTGTTAATATTCTATTGCTAAACTAACTACTATAAAAGTGTGAATGCCTGTGCTATTGACTTGACAAGCGTTATATAAAATTACAAGAAACAAAGAAAAAAACAAGCTGACTCTGTGTGTGTAAAATATGCCCTCTGACGCGCCCCAGCATTATATAAATGAAACAGTAAATAATATGTTATTTGTTAAGTTAGACATGTTCAATTTGTGACATTTTTTGCACTGGCATTTACCGCATCAGCATTAAAACAGGGACAATTGACTAAGGAGAAGCAGAGGAGAGCCATGTTTTTTTAAAAAGAAAATTTCTATATGATTTCGCTCTTGCTGAACAATACTATTTTAGCGGAAACGACGATGAGCGTAGTTGTACAGCAAAAAAAAAGAGGAAGGCGGAGGGTTGAGTTAATAAAGATGGCATGAGTTTGGATACAGAATACATAGAATATTATTATGCGACGGAAGAGTACCTTATGAATGTTCATACTCACATCAAAACTGTTAGAATTCGTTGGGTCATGTCATGATCATGGTTCATTCACGATGACGATGCTCTATGTATGTAATGTTAAGTAAGGACCTTCTAATAAACTCTTTTTAAGATGAGCGAACTGAATAAAGCTTGTACATATTATGTTAAAAATATGTATGGATAATATTGAATATGGCATTATTAGTTACTACTTATTTTCTGATTACAAATAGTTATAATGATATGATACTTTATTAGTTTTCTTGTTTGCCCCATTCCTCGTTCCTTGTCTTACACTTTTTGGTCTTTTTTTTCGCACACCATCTTTCCATGCACAACGTTATCCGACGAAGAGTGAGCTCGCGCATCGTGTGTGCCGACACAAGACCAAGGTTTGTCATGAATTTTTTGGCACATGGCTTTTCCAATTTGACTTTTAATATATTTTGCTCTGAGCATCATCATCAACTCATCATCATCATCATGATGCAATGGGATTTTTTAGGTGTGTAGCACTTTATTTTTGCTTGTGCGTAATGCAATATGGTATGTTGTTTTTGTAAATGCACAGGAGAAGCCCTATTATATTCCTGCCTCCTATTCTATCATCACTATTAACTACTTTTTTTCTCTATTCGCTTCCCTCGAAGCTAAGCTTGTGTATTATGGTGGAGGCAGAGGTTGCAAAGAGATGAGTGTGCCAATGTCAGAGAGAGAGAGAATGAATGCATGCGATTTGCTTATACTTGGGCAATCCCCCTTTGCCATCTTTTTAAATTGAACTTGCCAAGGCGAGAAAAATAATATGTGAATGAAACAACCGAAAGCCCTCAAACACTTCATCAGCAGTTCAGTCACTAACTCTTCTTTTAGCACACACGTTACTCTGAGCATCGACACTCTTTCCAGAGCAGTACTGCACTCTTTCCTCTCCCTTTGCTCCTCAATCTTCACATGCATCTCTTCCAGCAACATCCTAGCAAGCAAAAGTCATAGCATCAGCTCACTCAAAAAGACAAAAGATTAAAAAATAATTTGCAAGTAAAATCTCAGTTTTGCCCATTGTATTGGTTTATGTACGGCTGTTGTTGTGCTCTGGGAACAGTTCACGTTTCCAATTAGACTGGTGATAGTTTCGTTCTCGTTCTCTTCTCTGGCTGCATTTTCTCTGCAGAAGCTCACTCGCTTGCATATATGCGTTATCACGCGGTGGAGCAAGTCTTGCAATAAAAACGCATGCATAGCAAATTTATACTTGAAGCTGGAAGAGCATAGCTTAAGCTGCTCCTATAGTGGAACTCTATACCAGTAGTGAACTGTTTGCTCTGAGGACGATTGGATTGTCCCTGATCTCCATCATAACATGTATCTTTTAGTTGTTTGATACAATAACTGTACCTTTTTTCCTCATCGAGCGACCAAATTGGGAAACGACATAATAAAAAATTTAACGAATAACTCGTCACCGTTGATTTTACGGGAAAACGGAGGAAATCATACATAGTTTTATAAATAGTTGAAGACCAGTGTGTCAATGAGGGACGCAGCTGCGCGTTTACATTTCTACGCTCAAGAGTGAAGAGTGGAGTTGTGAAGAGCAAACGCTGTTTATGGAGGAAGGTCTGCTCAGCGCATGCTGGACAGAGTGGAGTGGATGAATATTAAATTTTAGGACGTGCCGTGCCTAAGTATTTGCCGTCCATTGAATAGTGTCCTCTTATGAAAGTCAAATAAGTAGTATGAGTCTCGCTATTTGTAAATATCATTAGCATCAATCCCATGCAACACATTGAACAGGATCTTTTTGGCGAGTCAAGGTCAGGAAATATAAGTGCTAAAAATCATTAGAACTGCAATTATTCAATATAATCTCATTAGAAGCTGCTGTCAAAGCTTCCACAAACAAATGCCAAACCAAGCTATTCAGTTCAAAGAAGGAGCACTTTCACATGCAAACGAGCTTTATGAAATGAAAGAATAGGATTCAAGCATACTTTATTCTCTCCTCATTAACTACATCAATTTTGTTGTTGAGCAAATAGTGAGCACAAACCCCAATTTGCAATGCAACAACAACGGTCTCCCAAGGAGCTTTATCAGCGTTCGCCAGATCGGCACGTTGGTGGAGCAGAGTCACGAGCCACGGAGAGCATTTCCCCAAGTGCGACGACTAAACCTGGTGGCGGTGCTAGTGGAGGTGTCAAACGGTTTCTTAATCGTGCCTTTGGTACAAATTACTCCAAGAAGCTGCTCAACAACACGGATAAAGCAGGTGGGGGAACGCATAATCCCAAAATTTCACAGTCCCGTTCAGAAGAGGACGTCAAGACAACATCTCGCTTGTTTAACAAAAGTAGTAGTGCTAATGCCACTCTCACCTCAGCTAAATCCAATGGGGCAGCTCTGCTAGGTCACAAAACTGACAAGTACCCCAAGTATCTCAGTGAATCTCCTTTGCCAAGTGCGGGTGTGGAAAGGAAGGAAGAGGACGAGGAGGAAGAAGGTGTAGTTTCCGTAGCTGCCGTGGTGGCTGCTCTGGAATCATATCAGAAAACAAATCAACATCAGCAACCTGAGGTTGGAGGAGTGGACAGTGACTCTTCTATTATTTCTTCCCCAGTTGTCAACAATTTCCAGAAAAGCGGTCTTCCTCCGCACAAGAGTCTTATTGCAAAACCTCCAATTGCCAAGACAAACATGGGCAACTCGTGCTCGTATACCGTCAAGCAAATCCCGCAAAACAATAATAGCCAGCTATCATCGGATTCCAAAACTTCTGTCATTCGTGACATGCAGGTATGTATGCTAAATATTATGTAATGCTCATAGTTCCCATTACAAGTCAAAAAGAAAATATATCCGGTGCTCATAAGTATTGGTGGCAACACTGTTGACGGTTTTAATATTATAAAATGCATACAATAAGCAGCGAATATGACGCACTGATATATCTATTAACCTAGACGAATCGCACGTATTCTGAGTTCATGATAATTGGCAAAACTCTACCTAACCTCATCGCGGTGTTTTTTCAAGTTGTTGATTATGAGAACGGTGTAGCCCTGTTTATTCTTTGCATTCGCATGCTTTTCTTCCCTCTGATAAAAATCAACATCCTTCGCCTGCACGATAGGAGATGCGAAAAAGAATGCGTAGCATAGAGTAGAAGTAGACAAAGAGATGTCCAGTTGGTGCCTCTGTTCGTGTATCTGTTGTTCTGTTGTGGCTCTCATACAATCTCAAATCATGCTCGCATCCCTAGCTTCTTCTTTTACTTCTTCCAAATCTGAAATCATGCATCTCATCCATCCGCCTACGTACATACCACTCAATCTTTTATTCATGTCCAAAAAGAATAATGAGCACGGTGTACGGTTCTAAATAAATGAAATCCTGTTCACAAGCTACAAAAAGACGCATGTACATCAAACATGTTTATACATACTTTTTCATGGACTTGACCTTGCCTTGCGCCTCATCCGCGTCTAAAGTAACTTCCACACGTTACAAATATATAAGTTAGTATCTATACACATTTTGCCTGCGTCCGTCCCATTATGCATAGCCAACTTAAAATGAACATTCAGTTTAGTTGTCTACTATTCACTTTCGCTACCCCAGTTGTACCTCTACTCTGTTGTCCTTCCTTGCGTTGAAAACTGGAAAACAATATAGTCTACAGCAACTCATACATTTGCCTTTCCAGTTTTTTCTCGATTGGATACTCCAGCAGTCTCCACCTCCGGTTATTAGGCAAAAAAAAGTAAGCATATCCGCATGGGATTACTCATGCAATACACAGGTATTATGCAACTGAAATCTAAAGACACATTATGTTGTGCAAATGAAATGGGATATAGTGCTGTGGGCTGCATGATCATCATCAACCTCATCATTTCCATTTTGCTTACATGGAAGTGTGTAATATACTATGTACGAGAATCGGATGTTATTGAATCGCCACCACATCAAATGAACGATGATCTTCTGTTCCACAAGCCCCTTTGTTATTTACATATGGTTAGGAAAGATATGGGAAGGTCTTGATGGACGCTGTAATGCTAAATCTTGCTCATTTTGCTACAGGCTATTCGATGAAATAGCTATGCTTATAAATTTTCGGTGCTTGGAGCTACAACGTTGTCGTCGTCAATCTGAAAAATTCAATTTCATGTACACAAGAAGTAAACGTTTGCTGTTGTGGCTGCTGCTCATGTTATGATTTCTTTCAAACCGAGTTCTTTTTTCACTGCTGTACAATTTTATGCATTTTTTAAATTTCCAATCCTGTCGATAAAGAACGGGTGTTGGGTACGTACAGTGAGCTATTCCTCCTGTGTGAATGAATGGTGACATAAAACGTGCACAAATTTCCATCTGACTACTATTGACTTGGAAAACTATGTAGAGAGAATGGAAATTCCGAAGAATATATAAAGTTGGTGAACAAGTCAACAAGACTTGAGTGGCAAGTGCAATGCCTGGTTTGCTAACTCCATTCTCCTGATGATATGCATAAGGAGGAATGAATCCGCTTCTTTTTTTGCCAGTTGTGCTTATGCCCAAAGATTCATTTCTTTTTTGTCAAAAAAAGAGTTGCCATACACATTACATTAGGTTGCGTTACGTTACGCTACACATAAGCATCTCTTACTGGTTTAACTGCTTTGCAAAAGTGAATGTGTAGAGGAATATGTACAATATTTTATGCATGCATTTGTTTGTACTTCGTTTGCTTGTGGGATAATCCGTGAGGGCAAAAAAGAAGACTAATTCAACAGAGCCTTCACTCTATTCCCGTCTTTGAATTATTGTGCTTTGTAGAACTCCATGCATCCCAACATCATTCTATTGGCATCATCTAAAAAAATTAAAAAATTCATTTTTTACTTATTTACACATGTACTATAGGTATGTTGCATGGACAATTTTTTGTATACATCATATCATATGTACACTATTATTACGGACAAGAGAGATGGGAAAAACGATAATACACCTATTCAAAGAGTGTATCATGCTCATCATCATCATCATCGTCACACGCGAAAAATATAGTGTGCACTGACATTACATTACATACACTATTTATACGCCTCAATTTGCATTAATCCTAAATCAACAGAAGAGCAGCAACTAGTGGGAGAGCGAGAAAAAAAGTAACGAGATTTACTAACTTGGCTTTGGCTTATTGCCTCGCTCTGTCTGCAACGGTTATGGTTATGGACAACCAGATACTCGTCCCCGTTCATTCTACTTTTTTGTGACCAAAGAACAAGAATATGTACATACACACATATATATTTCATCCAATTCAACAAAATCTGCAAGTAAAGTTTGCCAAGAGAACCGGACAACTGAACATAGTCTGCCTTGTAATATTATGCTATATGTGAGAGTGTGTGTCTACATAGTATTGAATGATCATCGGCCTAGCGTCAAAGATGTATGCATCGACGTGTCCAGTCTTAGAAAGTTCGTTAGTGAGAGAATCAGAACAATTTTTTCTGCTGCTAAATACCAAAAGCCTGCTCACTCACGTCAAATTTTTAAAGGTATTGTATTGTTGCATTTCAGTCTGCGAGTGCACAACTTATTGGGAGTCAAGTAAAAACATTTGCAATTGAAACCGAAGCTGGAAAAAGGTGACTTTACACGGTTCTGTGTCCTTTGAATCTCATGACGTTTAATAGTATGACGATATGCTCTTTCATAGGAAACTGTCAGTGAAGTAAAAGTTATCGGTTCAGCCCTGTTTTTCATTTGTCCTCTCGTCGAAATTCTTTTTTACTCGGGAATTCCTGTGTGTCATGTGGACGTAAAGATATCCCACAGCTTAGAATAGAATTCCAAAATCCAAAGCTAGGCTTCTGTGTTGTTGATACTACTCATCTACATAAGACAAACAAATAGGGAGCTTAGAGAAAGAAATTCCAAGAAAGTTGACGAGACGGAGAATTCGGTTGAATGTATTTTGTGACAGGCATGCGTGGATTTGTGCCTAGTTGCGGGGCTAGCTGTGGAGTTGGTTTCCTCAATCATGTTGTTATATTGCAAGTGTGTGATAATTAGTGAAATTTGTGAGTCTTAATCTTCAGCAGCATTGAGAAAACACTCGCTCGCTTTTGTTCTTCATTGTCAAGGTTTTACATGCTTTTGCATGGGAACTTTGTGGCCCCATCTCACTATGCATCAATGCCACGAAAAGTCTTGCTCAGACAACGGAGGATTCTCAACTAAACTGTATATTACAAACGACGACGAGTCATCATCAAACCACGTGCGTTATTTCACTACCTGTTATTATTATTAACTGATCTACACATCTACAATGTAATTAGTTAATACTCTCAGCTCAGTTGTGGTGTTGATGATAAGATTCGTTGATAAAATTGATCCATACTTATCAATATCATGTAAAATATCATGCGAAACACCTGACGATGCATAAACAATAGGCTATTAAAATCCAGATGTGAGTGCATGAAATTAGGTTAATAAACTGCTCTGTCGTATACTTTAACAGGAGCCGGAACTGAAAAGCGAGCTTTGTTCACCACCGGTGGTGAACAGTCCCCCGGATCCTAACAAACTACTTGACAGTAACCTGATGGTGCTTCACGCCAACAACAAGGTAACAAATCCTTTTCATAGCTCAATCCACTCCAGTGCTGAACTAAGCAACAACAAAGCCATTAATGTAGGGGGAAAGTGAGAATTCTAAATAAACTTCATTCATGTGTTTTTCTAAATTTTAATTATGCCTTGTTATCTGAAACTTATGTTTCTTCATAAATCTCAAAGAAGGCCTTTCTAAATTGGAATGAATGTTGAAGGAAATTGTTTTTCTCCTTTTGAATAAGAAATATCTCAATGACGCATTTTTCTCAAGAAGTCAAACGGCTATGTTTACGTACATAAAATGGGATGGAATGATGATGATGAGTGTAAACAACAAATTCTTATTTTTTTATTCATACCAATTGCATTATCCATACACACACGATTTGTGATTAGAGAGGGGCTCATCAGAAGAGCAGCATGTCATTTTTCTACAATACCTTGTAACTTGTTGCTTCACACACTCTCATCCAATTGATTCAATCCAACGAATGAATGCGAAAGGAGCAAACGCATTCATTTCCCATTTCTAATGTAATATCGCTTGCTTTTTTTCTGCTTATCTTTGCTCCTCTCCTCGTTTACAAAAACGAGTTCTTAATGGAATTAATTAGTAATTATATTACATATATATCTCCAAGCAATCCGCAGCCAGCGTGGCAACAGCACGTGAATTTTGTGGGCTAAGAACTAATAAGAGGAGTACGTTAACTCAACGTTTATAATTTACATTATAGTCACTTTGATACATAGGTTTGCTCACTATCTACAAGGTTTTCTTCCCTCATCTTCTTCTCTAATTAATTACCTTGTCTATGCAATTGATGCGGCATAACACAAGAACGATTTGATTGGAGAGATAAAGCTTGGATGTAATTTGAGCAGAAAAATGCGCAATACATTCCTTTTTTGCTTACCAAAATCCTTTGCGTTTCTACCCTTCTCTCTCATTTGCATACCAACTGATGTCCGCTTGAAATGCACGCATGCATGCATACATAATAGATCAGCTAAAGATTAATCTGAATAATATATAATTAATCTATGTAGAACAACTGTATAACATTATGGAACACGGGCTTTATTAGAAAAACATGACTGAAGAGTCAGCAAAGTTTGTTTTAATGCACCTGAATGTGATATGATGATGGAAAAAGGAGACATTTCAGGAAAATAAATGCAAAAGAATTTTCCTCGCAAAAGGATTTAGTACACATGTTCGCAGTTACATTAATTTACACTTATTTCTTGCTTAACTCTCTCTCAGTTCCAAGGCTAGGAAAATGTCGTGCCCTTGATGTAATGCGATAATTATACGATTAAACTTGCATTTACACAGAACTAATCCGTATTCAAGTTACCATTTAAACTTATTTAGTATGTACAGCGAACTGACAAGAGTGACATTATATTAAGACTGCAAATGTGGTTTGACTGGAGATTGAATAATTTTGTTGTAAATGGGTAAATGGCATGGCACGGCGCTTAATGTGTTGGTTGATTGAAGGGGAATGTATATTGACGTTGATTAGTATCGTGACGTAGTCATCACGATAATCTTCATCTATGTCATATCTGTTATGCCCCCAAGTCTAGAAAATGAATATATCCTCACAACACTTGATGCATCCGCCTTATTTTATTGAAGTGATAATTGCTCGTCATGTGTGGAATTTGTAGACCATAACTTCAAAAATGCCATGCCATGTTTGCAAAACATGTTTCTCGTGCGGCTACTAACTTTTGGAGAAACTGGAGGAAATACTTTTGCATACATCTGGTGATGAGAAGCCTAGAAACCCTCAAGCAATAGTAAATATTTTATATCCTAAATTCTCCAGCGACGCAACAATAATGCCTTGTCGAAAGATGATGGTAATTAGGTGTTCGTGTGTATCAGATTGGATTTTAGTTGGTTGCTAAACTAAAACAACGTATTATTAAAAGCATAACGATATGATACCACACATAACTAAAAGATGGCTATAATTCTCTGATAAAATTAGCAGCAGTGTATTCCACCAACTTTATATCTAAATATGAGCGTTGATATCTATGTGGATCGTAATCGTAACGCAATTAAATAAAACACTCTTTTAAAATACGAACTAAATTATGGCGATTTCAGTAGCAGCTATTATGGCTTGCTGAAATTCACATAACCCCAAATATTAGTTGTCTGATCATTCTATGTGTACCACTTTTCTACAGTTCTGCTTGTTTTGGTTTTGTATTGGCAACTTTGCCAATACTACATACTACAAGTTGACGAATTTCAATTCACTTGTGAATAGAAACCTGTTGGAGATTTTAGTATAACTTTACAGCCTTCTTTTCATCATATTCTTCAGTTTTCCACTAACGACTATTGTCCATCTATCTGTTCCATTTGCATGCAGTTTTGAATTCCCGTAACTGCTTTCAGAATCAGTTTCTATAGATCAAGGATAATCGTCATTCTCGGCACTGCGTCAGGAAGGAGATATATAAATGTACTGAATTTACCCTGTTCATGACAAACATGTAGATGATCTACTAACAGAACTACAGAACTTTAATGACATCAAATCTACCAACATGTATATTTATGTGAAGAATTGTTATGAAATTTATCATCGTCGATGTCATGCGAATTAAAAGCTGTTCCATATTATGGTTCGTCAGTTTTTCAAAATTTGCAAATGTTTCATATGCTCATAATTTATAGACTGTAGAATATTATATACAACCAATGTTATACGTAACCTTGTAAGAGCAATAGTTTTAATACGACTACAAAACTCATTGACCAATAATTTACCAGATAATCGTTATGTTTGTTAACTGAAAACTTAATTTAGTTATAATATTTGTCAACATGAATGAATGGGAAGACGTAAGGAAGAAGTAGTTTAAAAGTTGTGGGAGCGACGAAAGCTAGGAAAGTCATCAAATTGTGTAGAAATGTCAGACATACATGCTATTTATTAAGGAAAACCTAGTATAAATGCTTGCTCATTGTTAATTCCAACGTTATTCTAATAACGTTATAAAGCTGTTCTTCCAAAACTTTCATAAGTAGCGGCTTAAGTTGCATACAAACCTAAGTGACTACACTGGCAGCGGCTAAAGAAACGTTGGGCGAACTAATATGAATTCAAATTTGACCACTTAAATGACGTGTAAATCAATATTGTAAATGAAAGTTTTGGAACAAAGCAGATGTCTAGTTTGGCATGCATATGATTCGTGAGTAATTGTTTTAACATTTAAAGCAAAACTACAAAGCTCATAGAAGAGTCGTGTTTCAACAACTCTTTTATTCGCAGGTTTTATATCATTGAGTTATGAGTAGACAAGCAAAGGGGAGAAGCAAGCATGGAAAACACTTGCAGAAATGAGCATGAGGATTTAAACAATTGTATTAGCGTAAGCACACGTTGTATTTTCATTATTTTTCTGTCAAGCAAAACACTGTGCTATTGAACCCGATGATCGCTCAAGTGCTTACTGATTTGAATATCGAGACTATAATAATGAGAACCAAGTGATTAATGCTCAGGTTTGGTATTGTTATTAGGCAAAAACTGGAATGAGTTGTCACCTAATCATCTTGGTCGTTTGCATCGTCTTAAAATTTCTCCCAAAAAAACACGGATTGGAAACAAATGAACAAGAATGAAAGTGGCCGTGCTTTAGGGCGGATTCAAAAAAAAGTTGAACAGGGTGGGGTTGCAAAATCATCATCATCATATCACATTGATCCCAATAAGCCAGCTTGGTTCTTCTTCTTTTATTCTTTTCCAGGGAGAGTCCTTCTTGTTGGTTTACGTTTGCCGTTTTCCTTTTTACCATTCGCATGTTTGACCATTTACGTGTAAAGCTCATGTAAACGCTTTTCGCTCTTCCAAATCATGGCCATATATCTATATTCATATGTATATTTTTCCATCCATGCTATTATTTTTCCTCCCTATCGTCGTCGTAAGAAAGAGATAAAAGCTACGTATTTTACATTAGTCCAATCATCCCGCATCGTCATAAAAAGGAATGAAAATGGGCAACTGCATCAGCTTTTAACACGCATCTGTTGGGTGCACTGCCATATTATGCAATGTTAAAGCCACTTCATGCGCTATAGTAAATAATAAATATGTACGCTTTATTTTATCCGTTTGACCCAAACCAGCAAGATTACATCGTTTTTTTTTGGATACGTATGCATAAGGTACATTACAGATGATGCACGATGTATTGCTGTTTGGTCGAGTTAAATGACCTCCACGACGATGGTACACTGATGCCAAAATGATTTCTTAGACTGCTGGATAGCCCACTAAAATATAATGACTGTCTCATTATGATTACGGCATCTCATTCTATTATACATCCTTTTAAACTTGAACGAAACGGTTCACTTGTAATGTAATCAGAGAATGAAATACATTAAGTCTCAAGTCCTGAAAAATCGCAATGAGTTTGTTTGCAAGGCGACACGTCTATGACGTGCATCAATAGGAGGAACGACACATTAACTGGGCTCCAGTCTCATGAATGAAACCGGATACCAGTTGATGCATTCGTATTGGAAGCTGTAATTCAGCTTCGGGCATTGAAAACGAGACTTCTAATTGTGACCCCTGTTTTAAAAAAGTAACAATTATCATGTCTTAGACAGTGACAGTAAAATGATAATGAAATATGTATACCCCGTATAAAGTGCTCAATAAACGGGGAGTATTGAAATTCTTCTACATAAAAGTATATCTATACACATAAGTATATCTTCATCAAGGAATATTTGGAATAGCTACCGTGTCAACTGTCATCTCATTAACTACACTTGTATGCGTTTTGATTGCATTAAAATTACTCGATTGCTAAACTCCTTGCAAAATATGTAAAATATTTTTTGGTAATCAAATTATGCGTCACCTCTAATAAGTTTGTGTCCTGCCCTCACACTATACTATGATGGATTTTTACGGGTATGCAACAAGTAAACTCGAAGAAAATAAAAGGACCAGGGAAAGCAGCAGTAAAAATGGAGTTTAGCAGTCATAATATTATTAAGCTGTAAGTGCCTCCTGCAAAATGTTTTATGTCACATCACGTAGACTTTTATTGCGCATTCCCTATGACATTTTCTCCATAAACTATTTTTTGCCAAATAAATCAATTCTTGTTTATGGAACAGGGAGCATTCTTCTCTGCATACTTTTAAGGCTGAAGAAATGTGTTCACATTCATTAAATGGAAGGGAGCTGATTACTGTCTTTGCTTGAGACAGTCTATTAGTTTGCGGAGGAGGCAGCATGGAATTTCGCTTACGTTTTGACATTCCAAAGGAGACCACAACTGTTTTCATTGTGATTGCCACCGCCATTAACAAAGTTTCTTGTTTCATCCGCGTAAAAGTTATTGGGTGACTCCATCGGTAGAACAAAAATGTGTTTTAGTCTTATGAACAGTTTTTCTTCTGCGAATAAATCAATAAGTGTACAGTTTTGAAAGGAGGGCTTCCAGGGTATAATGTTTTAAGCGAAAGTCAAGCCATTTCTCTTCAGACATGATGATCATGATGAAAATGTGCTGCATCTCAATTAAAGATGCCAGCTTTGCTGGCTGATGCAAAAATGCGTGCTTGTATTTTACACAAACCGTAAGTATCAACATTGGAGGGAATCTTGGGTTTTAGAATGACACTGCAGTCAATTTCCTTTCTCAATGGAATCAGCACTTAAAAGATGGTATGGTGCGTATCGTTTTTATCATCAACGTACTGTCTTTGAGTTGACAATTTGAGAGGTTTCTGCTTGCCACTGCATTGCATTGTGTGTGAGTTGATTGTTGTAGGTAGCATCCTCCTGATCATGAACGCAAACCATACTATACACACATATAATGCACATTACATTACTTTTGCTGAGCAAACGCAAAGTATTGGAGTCAGTTGCTTCAGTTCACTGCTGCATTGCAAGCACTACTGATGAACGGTTGTTGCATACCTACTCTCCATGTCAATTGCCTATATTACAGCGTGTAGAGCAATGACCAAACTTTCAGTCAGTTGACGTCCGTCGTACGCTCCTTCCAATCCTATTGTAAAATCTTACAGGCATCATCATCACATTAGCACGGATTTATTGCCACGAATTAAGTGGGAATAAAGAATACTCCACGTTAAATCCTTCCTCTTTTCTTTAAAGAATGTGCCCCCGAAATTAAGGAGAGTTGAAATACATCAATGTAGATTGGGGCAGTGTGCTTAACCAAATGAAACAAAGTTTGTGAGTTTTAGAATCCAGGTTAACTCGGGTGTACAAAACCAACCACGAGGCAACTAGAGTATATCAAATTAGTCCTTCCCAACAATTTTAAACTGTGACCTATGCCTCATTTGTGGTGAAAACCGTTGTGGGTTAGGAACATTGACACTTTTCATTTCGGAAAGGGAAGCGTGGTGTGGATAGTATTGGAATGTTTTCTATGTGAGACTAAAAAATCGTTGATAGTGCCTAGTATGCGTCGCATACGCATGCATTTCTTTCTACTAGTAAAATATAAGCCCACCTCATTTTGAGTGCGTCTTCATCTTCTTGGTGATAATATTATCGTCGTTTTCGTTGGAGTGGTGTGGAGTACGACGACACATGTCACCTTTTATTCCCGACGTTCTCACAACACCACTTTTTTCGTAACGGAACGTTCCCCTCTACATTCATCCTAGTATACTCGAAATATCTAGCTTTTTCGGAGCAAGCATGCATGCGTCTTTTTTATATATCATGTTGTGTGTAGGAAATTAAAGATTCGGATCAACTATTTTATTTTAGTGTACTTTTTTGTTGAAACCTATGCTCAATGTGCTCAATCTTTTGCCAGAAATGTTGTATGCTGCTTACTTAGTTTCGTTTTCCACTATCTTTTTTCAAAATATCATCTCTCAGTGTTGTTGAACTGATAGAACGTGTGTGTGCAACTGTGCACTCTGCAGTTGCTTTCTTTCCTGCCGCTAACACACATATAAACATTTCTGTTTGCTTGTGAAATTTTATAAGAAATTTTAAAATGTGGTTGTGCACATTTTCTTCTTGAAGTGAAAGACTCATGAATTTTTTTACAAAGTTCTATTGTTTGTTGTAAAGTTGTTTTACTCCTCAAACTTTTGCAACTTTGGTGACGATTAACTAGGAATGATGCAACTGTGCAATTTGGGGAAAAAATCAATTAAATCATTTGAAATGGACATCTGATGCCAAAACAGCGAAATAAAGTGGCGGAAACGCAATGCAGGACCAGTCGTTTTCCATGCATTTGCATTGAACAATTATACAATAACTACAATGTCTAATATCGACGTTGCGTCACCACAAAAAGTAATGTCATTATGAGTGTAAATGGGTCATTGTTAAAACAGCTATTGCGGCTCTGATCAAACACCTTTGGGCACCGACTATTAAATCTTGTGACTCTAGTTTGGCGCCCGTATAAAGTAAAACGAAACGAGTGCATCTTTTAATTGCCAACTCCCAAGTAGTAATTAAAATTAACGTCTCATTGATATTTCCGTTACAAAATAGTTATTGAATTTCTACAAAACCCATTGGAAAACGTCCACCTGTAAAATTTGGCGATGGGAGCAACCAGCATAAGACATTTGCTTGAATAGTTATCAAGGTCTTTTCCAAATCCAACTCTTGACATGGCACTTTCCTAGTATTTCGCATCGCCACAATCATATCATACCTACGCGAGTGTTTGTGTTTTCTGTGTGGGTAGATAAACTCATATTCTTCTTTTTTGTTCGAGCATGATGCAAAGTTGTAGTCGAGCGAGCAAGTTAAAAAGTAATTAAGGGAATCTATTTCTTTTTGGGTGTTCCTACTTCTCAGGGTTTTTTTTTCGTTTTGGCGAGTTAAATTCGTATGTCTCTGTGTATGATATGATGAGCGAGATTTGTTCGTTATAAATTACGAGACAGCATTGCCTCGCCATCATTATCATCTTCATGCTCATTATGAAGATATTTTTATGTGGAGCGGAGCAGCTTTGATTTTTGATGTGAATATCAATTTCGATCTTTTATTTTGCACGCCTGCAATACCTCCCCTGTGCGTCTTTTAATGCGTATTCTTATGAGTTATTGAGTGCTTCTTTCATTGAATGCTCGTAACGTAACCATCAAAACAGTTTATGGATATGACAATGACGCGGTGAGAATTGACGACGAGAAGGAAACCAAAGCATGACGTGGCGATCATCGATACATTTTATACAGTATTGACTATACACACACATTCTGACAAACTGTTAATCTGATTAGAGATTTTTTGAGCCTTCCCTTGGGGCATTATGATCAATCATCAATGCTGCTGCGTGGAAGCAATTTCTTGTTAATTAGTAAATGTTTTGACAGCATTTAGTTGATAGTGATTTGTTTCAAGGAGATTTACTAAAAAAGACTGTGGGACAGGAGATTACAAACCAACTTACAGTTGTGTGGGTGAATTTCCAATTTTCATCATGTTCAAAACAATGTTGAAGAGTGAAAGTGTGGATGGGGAGCCAGAGTCACTTCGTATGATGAGTGACTTGAGTAAAAAACCCAAGTTGTTCCGAAGAAGTGTAACCGTACCTGCGGAAATGACGTCGGGAAGAACCTCCGATCCAGACATCCTAGATGTCTACAATCTGGTAATAATAATTTATATTGAATCAAATGCGTTTTCAATTTCTTTAGAGGGAGAAATTTTGAATCATAAATTGAAGTGGTAGACATTAAGCTAGTTTTAGTAGGATTTACAGAAATTAAACTGTTGTGCTGCACCACAGATACTTGAGACATATCGTTGGTTTGAATCCGTTCAAAATATAGCATTGCTGTTGGGTTGTTTAGAAAAAATTAGGTACGCTACAACTGTAGGCAACCTCATGATTCCTCTGATATAATAATATTTTTATGATTATGATCTTGATCATCATCCTAATGAATGCAATATAAGCCTTAAACTATCCAAATATGGGCTTCAAATTTTGTAGACAAAGTCACGAATTATTATGCTTCCAGCCAGTTAACTGCCAACAGAAAAATTTCCATGGGATACACACCAAATCCATAAAAATCTTTCCTTTTGGAGACTCCATTCAAACCCTACTGTTTCGCAACAAAATATCTTGCTATCCAACGCTAGACAACGTTTTGTTTGCGCAACATGTTATTTGTTCTTTCTGGCTGTTATATCGTTTTTTTCATTGTACCCCAACCCTCAGCTACTTTAGCCTAGCTGCGCAGGTCTATAGAGAAGTTTGCATTAATTGTTTCCTCGGAACGGCTAGGAAAGTCGACCCACGTGGAAATTGTGTACATTTCCATAAGTAAAACTTTTCGACTCCTCTCTTTGGTCATTGTAATATTGCAACAAGTCTCAAAATATATTAAGTTTAGGTTTGGTTGCAAAAAGTCGCCAGCAGTACGATGTAGGCCTAATGAGGAAGTCACTCCAGGTGGTCAATTGTTACGTTTAATGTAATTGGACAGTGATGTGATGCGTCTACAATACATATAGAAGCGAAACATTTTAGAAGACGTGTCTCTCTGCATAATCAAATCAAGGTGACTTGATTTCTCCTTATTTGAGCACATGAATCAAAAGGAATACGATCTAGTTGCAAATGTTTTTCACTCGTGAACCTGATTGTGTTTCATGTTCAAACTAAAATGGGCGAGAGTTTTCTGATCTTTCAGTTTTCCCTTCAACCACACTGGAATTATACAATAAAATGGGTAAAAATATTAGTTGGAGTCGATGCAAAGTCAAGAGCTTTAATGACATGCACTTATTTCCATGTCACAAAGAAAATGTGAGTCCGTTATGTTATTTCACGGTCCCTTTTTTAGTATCACGGTTTAAAGAACCGGAGTAGTTCTAAGGAAAAAGAAGTGAAAATGTATGCAACAAGGTGTGTATGACAGCTCTATTCTTATAGCGAAGAGCTTTGTCTCTATAGCAGTATAAGAGTACAACACTTGATTTTTACGATCCACTCCGAACATAATGTTGGGTGATTTACATGTACAAATTTAGCATTTGCAAAATGTGATAATTTTTATGGCATGCCACAAATCCCTCAAAAGAGGAACAAGACAGCAGAACGCAAGCAAACATATAGTCAAATATGCTCTGCATGCAATGCGATATCTTCTATACCTACTTATATCAGCTATGGATGTATGCATGTATTACAATGTAGCCCTAAAAGTATGTAACATCAGTCTCATTTTTCCGATAACGAACATTCTTTGCTTGTCACTATTATGGAAAAACACTCATAAAAATTTTGAACACACTTTTTGAGGCGACTAGCAGAAAATGGTAAAGGGAAAAATGTGGTCTCGGCTTACCCATCAAATGAAAGAATTTTTTAAAGAAAAATTCATTGTGATTCTTACAAAGTCAGAACTCTTTTTCAATTTTGTTGGTAAATTTGAGAAAGTAAAGACGTAGTAGTCAGCAGATGGACAGTATTGACTTTAAACCGAACAAATAGCATAGTATGAGCATTTCCTTTCAACTGTTGTTGTTTTTAATTTGAAGTCCAGTAGCTGACAAACTCTTCCTCGAAACATCCTACGTTTCAATTTATTCTCCTAATTTCCTCATTCGGTAGCTTCTCAAGTCAGGTTTACACGCTGAGACTTGAGAATCGTTAGTTACGCTCGTAGGAAATGAATCGTGTTGAAGAAGCTGAGGAATGCTGAGTTGATTCATATTCATGCACGTGTGGACCAGGGAAGACTTATTTATTATCGCCAAATATGGCCAGACAGACAACACCTTCAAACTGCTTGCTAACTTAAAAGAGCAAGGTAGAAAAGCTCCCTTGCCGAGACAGTTTTAAGTACCATGTCTCAAGAGTATCATTCCAGTTGGCGGAAAGAAGGAGCAGCATCAGTAGCCAAAACGGATTTTATTGTCCTTTGTTAAAACATATATGTGTACGTGTTTGATGAAACTCAAGAGGCGACAGTGAAGTCGACACGATTTTTAAATTAAATGCGAATACTAATGTCCCCTTTTATTTAGTCTGTGGAGGACATTTTTATCATTATAAAGATGAAACTGCTTTTCCAAAACATTCAGTCTGTAATTTGCACGTACATTTCAACATAAAAGCGCTGGTGAAGGCAGAGTAACAATAAATTTTAGCAAATTTTCTCGTAAAAAATTAGCCCGTTAGTCTATATGACTTTCTCTCGAATCTTATCCATTTTCAAATAATCCTTTCCAAGAATTGTAAGAAATAACAGTAGCTAAATTTTTAATCTAAACATGGTGGTCTTAACCAAGACTTCGTAAACAAGCTCGAATTTGATGAATAAACATAAAATTAAATAAGGACCAGCCAGCATTCACCGTGAGTTACAAAAATTAAAACTGTCTAAAGTCTGGGGCCACACACGTTTTTGGAGCCTTGAAAAAGACAGCTACATTCTTCAGCCTGTCATTAAGTTTCAGTGTTTGACTCTTCCAGTGGATCATATTTTATCCTTCCTTTCATGTTTGGAATACAAGTCATCATGAGAAAATATTTACACAGCCAAATGCATATCAACTTCATCTTTTTTCGTGTTCTGTCGAGAGTAAATTGACATGGGATCAACATTAATATGAATTGACAATTTCTTACTTATCCCTTTACAACTCGGATAATTTACCAAAAATATAATGCTCACAGAGCGTCGGAAAATTGTCAGCTGAAAAAGCAATTCTCAGCAACTTCATAAGTAGTTAAGCACGACTTGTTTTCTCGAGCACAAATTCCACCAAAGATTGACAAGTATCAGGGGAAAATTCAAGAAAAGGCAGAGACAAAAATGTTTTTTTTTTGCAAAAACGAGAGAAACACATAAAAATATATGTAGGTTCCCAAGTATGAAATGGCACACGGCATCAAAAATTCAGTAATAAGCATCTTTTCTGAGTGGTCCATACCCAAACGTTTAGACGAAACATGAAGCCACATGATATCTCCTTTGGTGTTACCTAAATGCACATGCAGAGTTTGGTGAGGTTATTGTGTGTACACAGATAAGTGCATAGATGTAGATAGGCATGAAAGACAGAGTTCATTCGACTTGGTTTCCCGGATTATTTTGGCACACGTTCTCCTCCACTCTCTTATTTTGCTGTTATGCATGAGTGACTCACTTGCTTTGGCTCTCGGTCGGTGGGGATATAATTTTAAAAAGTTAGTTACACACGTTATGCCATGCATTGTGTTGTGCTCAAACCAATGCCAGTGTTGTCGATGATGATGATGATCATAATATTGGAGACAGTGGATGATTCATCAACCTGCCATTGAGCCAGTGGAGTGAGTGCGTTGCCCAACAAACCAAAAAATGATAATGCTCATTAGAATGTACAAGACTGAAATGTATCACAATTTTAGTCTTGTCGAGTTCAGTTGTAATGGAGATGATAAACGACCGCACACATACATACATGTATATATCATCCAACAACTTATGCATATGCTCAGCTAACCTAACTGTGTGGAAGAACAAATCATGATGATGACGGTTCCCTGAGAGAGAGAGAGGTGAACCATTAATCTGCCTTCAGGTTTTTTGTATGCTTATTGAACCATATAACAATATTTAAAAGGAAAACAATGGCTGTGTTGGCTACTCGGGTGCTCTTTTGATGCATTTGTCATGATGAGGTGGATGTGATGCATTTTTATACATGTTGTCATTTTTACTGTTATCTTTTCGCGGAATACCGCACCGCAGCCTACACTTATGTTACGTTACCAATGCTTCATCCCTTACTTTTATTCATATACATTTATAAGTAGAATGTATGCTGGCAAGCTCGTTCTGGCGTAACATGTTATTATTTTTAGGTGAGAGAAGGTCATCATGGCTATCATCAAGTATACTGCGCAAACATTATATGATCTCCTATTTTCAGTCAAGTTGTCACCGAAATACTTATAGCGACATCAATTTCTTCCTTGGAAATCGATTTATGTATCCTTTTCAAAACTCACACCTTTTCTCAGAATGAAAACATCTAAAAGCTTTAGGTTTATTTTAGATTATGATCTCAAGAAAATCAGCTGCATTCTATATAACAGGAAAGGAGGACAAATAATATGCTTGCTTTCATTTCATCCATTTGTTTTGTGGCGTCACACATTTTTCTCTTTATCTCACTCAGCGGATTTCACAGCTGGAACAGCTGCCCTATATCTAGGCTTTCGTCGTTTTAAAAATTCGCCACTGTATACAAACAAATGGCATCATCCTATCTATCTGTCCACGATGACTCACTCGCCAGTTAAAATCATTCGGCCTTTCTTTTTCCTAACTATAACTAAAGTGGGGGTGATTCAGGGAAGTCATCAAAAAGATCTAAATTAGTTGAAATTAGGAGACGTGGGTTTGATTCGGGGAAATGAATTGTCATACGTTTGGATAGAAAGCAGGAAAGGTTGTTGAACAAACCCAATTTATAGTGGATGGATGGGGACCAGTTGGTGGGAAGCTTGGTTTTGCATTCGTAATGTGTACCATGACAATGTAAAAACCAAACAAATTGGGCATTGCATCCAAGTTAGACTAGGTTAGCAGGTCTGTTTGCAATATAAGGAAAGAGGAGGAAGGAAGCTTGGATTACTCCAAGTGAAGCAACAAGTACAAAAACCATTATGATCCGATCAACTTGGAAGTTAACGACGTTGGGAAAAACAACTGTTTGTAGAAGAAAAGATGTAAAAATAGAGAAGGAGAGAGAAAGCCATTAAACTGGGAGGCTCGGCAAAAGCCGTATGCAAGCAAGCAAAGTCATAATATTCCATTTGAAACGGTGGCTGACTGGATTGGATTTGGTCTCGTCTTCCGTCTTCCCATGTAGCTTTGTGTAATTCTACATTATACTATAGCAAACAGCTGAACATGTTCAGAAGGTTGGCTCACAGTTTTCTCTCAACATAAATATTTCTTCGCCAGCAACCTTTTGTAAACCATGTAACGTAACAAAAGAAAGAAAAGGCGCATCATGTCATGTGGACTAGATTAGATGTTGGAACAAACCCTTACACGACGATCATGACCAGTTTTTGTGTAATTCTATGGGAGGAGAGTTGACGATTTAGCTGAGAAAACACGCTTACCATCTCTAAAAAGTTTGATTTTTCCTGTGAATGCTTTAAAACGTATTTAGCCACGCATACAAATATATTCCTATACTCCTTCCTTCCTTGTTCTTGGTCGTCATGCAAATCTGTGCACTGATTAGCTCTATTGTGGCATCACATCATCCCATTTTATGCATCATGCATTACATGGAGGGTGTAAAAACAGACTTTTAGAAAAATACTTGCTCATGCCTGCTCGTAGTCAGTGCGCTTTGCACATTCTTTTCACACCGTTAAGCTACTGTTTCGTTTCAACAAAAATCACAGTTGAATCTAGCCAGTGCACAAGCTACTCCCTTATTTTTTCTAAATGTCAACTAGGCAAAAAGTTCCGATGAGGCACGAACGTTTCAGTTTCAAAACGGCTAGTTTCCGAGCAACATCAGTAGACTAGACTCTTCATTTACAAAACTGCTTATTGTGTATTTGAGCAAAAAAATATTTGAAACGGTACACTAGAGTTTGTCCTTGCCAAAATTTTTGAGTAGTGTAGTAGGCAGCATCTCAGCTCTAGGGATTTGTAAAAAAAATTTGGTGAGCACAAGACTGCTCGGCTTTTTCAAAATGAGTTGATGTGTTCAGTGCAGAGAAAGGTGGAGTGTCTCTTCAAAATTCTGTGCAAAAACAAGATTTAAACTTCCTTGTTTGTGGCAGCATACTACGGAATATCTTGGACGCTCATTTTTCTATATCTTCCCTCTCAATCAGTTTTTCGTGCTTTGGCTGAATTCGTTTTTGGACCATCATTTTCCATCGTTTATAAGCATCATGTTGTGGATGTCAGTTTGATAAGTATGTGAGGATTTCTTTGTCACTTTGAAAGCCAGTGAGAAAAGTGATTTTTGTGGGAAGAGTGGAGCGGAATGTGACAAAAAATAAATAGTTTGGAAATATTTCGGTGGAGAAATGAATCTCGCTCAGAAGAAACCCTTGTTGATTCGCTTTTAGGACAGAATGCCAAATCCAAGTGAATTGAGAAGAGTAGTATAAACTTATGCTAGACATGAAATGTGTGGTAGTGGTTTGGTTGAGCTGCACCATTGGAAATCGTAAATGGTTTTGTTAAGAACTGCTGGTGTGTGTAGATTGCGGACGAACTCGAAAACTTGTAATTTTTCCTTTAATACCTTCTTTCCAAATAAATGTGTGAAATGACTACTGTTGTGAATGGAAGTTGCAATGTACAAACCAGTGGATCCTTGTAAGTTATTGGAACTCGTAAAAAACCTAGCGTATTCCTATCCCTATAAATATATATTGAATCCAATCTGTGTGGGACTTGTATTTTCTTGGAATTTATTTTGTTTGACGAGAAATATCCTTTTACACTCTGAAAGGAGAGGGGGAGAGGAATGAATAAGTAAATGTATGTAAATGCTGTGAAAAACGTAAGGAGATGGGTATGACGAATATGACGATCCAACCAATTTTTTTGTCATGTTCAGTGATGCATTTCATTTTTACAACACCCATTGATTATCACAATCAGATGCATGCACTGATTTTTCCTACCTTTGGCATGTAACGGGTGGTTTGCTTGTGCTCACTCATTCCTCTCTCTCTGGCTTTTGGTCGCCTACATGAATTTTCTGTAATGAAGACCAAACAAAGAATCACGGTACAATCTAATTACCATCACTAATCATGCATAAAAACATCAATGCTTTTTCGCTATTGTGTCTCTCTCCCTCGAATGTATTAACTTGGAGCTTTAATGGTCTGTCGAACAATTGTTTTCCTACATCACTTCCTTCATCAGACTATCATCACTCAGCATCCTCTCTATACCGCGTTCCTCATCATCATCATCATCTTCGTCATGAGTGCAACCAGACCATCATCAACTCTGTCGCTCCTAGCGAACATTCCAGAACAAGTGTGGAAATGATTTGTGTGTGGGGGTGCAATATGCGCGCTCACCAAAAACTGCTCCATCAATTCGAAAATCCTATAAACATTCCTTTAAATCGAAGCAGTAGAAAGAAGCAGCTCATTTCCAAGTAATCAGTAAACACACAATTTCTGGAAATGAATTAGGAGAAAGTAGTTTTCATGTGTAATGCCACATCCACCATGATTGTTGTATACTTTGCATAAAAACATGTGCAGAGTCATACGTGAATTGCGATCTATTTTTTGTACTACGCTCTGATGTGTGTGGTGCACATGCGAATGGTTTGAAAAAACGTAAAGAAATCGTTGTAAATATATCCTTTCCTGAGCACCAGCTCAACTGATGAGACGAAGAATTGAAGTGTTTTTTTTTTCATTCCTTGCTCAAATGCTCTTATTTTTTTTGAAGCAAAAGAGTTGACATTAATGTCGCATTGCGTGTGATTGGTGGTTCAATGCATATGGATAAGGACTGTACGTTGATGATATTACGTTGCATTCTGGAGCGTGAAGCATTCAGTTGTGTTGCATTGTAGTCGTTTATCATAAAAGTATGGGTTGGCGAGTTGATACTCGAGTTGATTGTGTGTGAACCATGGTAAGAGTAGGTGCTCACTATTATCGGTGAGAGGCCAGCTGTCCTTCCTCCTTTTTCCTAAAATCATCGTCGTCATGCATCCTCATCTCCAATCCGCCATCTCAGAGAAGATATTATGGACCTTTTGTGGGAATCTGACAAGAAAAACAATGTTATTACTTGGTAGAGCAAGGAACAGAATGATGAAGAGCCAATGCTAATGGTCGTGGTGGTGCATCCACACTAAAGTATTAAACTAAAGGTGTTTGCTTTGCGCCAACCATTATAGATAAGTTCCAGTCTCTGGCTGGCAAAGCTAAATGTGCACTTTTGGCTTCTCATGTGCTCCTTCCTTCTGCCCTGTCTTCTCTCGTTGCCACTCGAACTCCATGCTCACCCAGAGCTGCGGCCATCCATTGTTCACTAACACTTTGATTGTTCAGAGGAACTTCAACTGAGGAGTGAGCATGGAGCAAACTTGTGCATTCTTTTGCTCTTCTGCTTGATGACAGCATCATAATATTGTCAACATAACCCGTAGTCTATTTTGTGCACTAGTTTCAATGTTGTTTGTTACGTTTGTTTGCCTTTCTTGTTGTTGTGTCACCCTACATTGGATTTCAATTTAGAATTCCAAGAAAAGAGCTTGAAGAAAGTTGACTCCTTGTGCAACTGCGTAATAACCATATTCCTCAGGTTTCTTTGCTGTGTTGTGTTGCTGCTCAAAGCCTACTCCAGTTTTCCAAAAGTTTGGATCGCCGAGTTGTTGCTGTTGTCTTCTACCATCGTTTGTGATTCGGGATTTAGGATTCTGACAAATTGGGTAAGATTAGGATTTGGTTTCCTCCGATTTCACACATAGCTCCTACCTCCTACGCATTGAAGTTTTTTAGAAGACGAATAATTAATATTCACCAATGTCATACATCTAAAAAAGGATATAATTTATCACACATAAATTATACAATGCTTGCAAAGAAAAACTGGTATCTTTTTCTCATGGGAAAAGTTCATCGTTTTATTGTATAAAAAGATTTTCCCTTTCCAGTGAAGATCGCTTAGTGGATTAAAACACGTGCTTTATGACAGATAAGTTTGCTCCTCATCATCTTGCTGAAACCATCCAACATGCCATAATGTGCAATACTTCTTTGCATTAGCATCTCGGTTGCTGGCTTCAGTATTTTTCATAAGCTTTGCACGCCGTATTGTTCGCATGTTTCCACACCATCATCATCATCCCC
>LJIJ01000648.1:0-87499 GCA_001718145.1 Orchesella cincta | reverse complement strand
GAAGCAGCACTTCAGCAAAATTACCAAGATGCGATGCATTGGTAGCCGTAGCATGGAAACCTGACCTTTTATAACTTTTACATGTAATCCCAAGTGGGAAGGAGATTTCAGAAAACTTGCAACCTGGTGAATCAACCTTGGATCGTCCTGACCTGGTAGCAACGTTTCCACTGAGATGAAAGAGTTCATGAATGATATGCTTAATAGTCACTTCATTGGGAAAGTGAAGTGTTATCTCTTAGTCACTGAATTTCAGAAACGAGGTACATTTTAGCAGCATTCTAAACAAATTTACTCCTTACGTTAACCTGATTTACATAGTAGAATTGGTACAATAATTTACGTGTTTATTGGTATAGGACGTACCACACTGCCACATGCTGTTTATGTTGAACGATGAAGACAAACTGAGAGAGATGAAGATATTGATTCAGTCGTTTCTGCTGAAATACCAAATGAACTAATAGATCCAGAATTATACAACAATCGTGACAACATCAATGATTCATGGTCCTTGCGGACAGCACAACATGAATGCTCCATGCATGGATGAAGTCGAAGGAAGAGAGATTTGCACAAAAAAAACTTCCTAAGGATTACTGTGACACACTGTTCTACATGGTGATGGCTACCCAAATATCGAAGACGCGAGGAAGGGGCAACTGTCAGTAAGAAAGGCGTGGATCTTGACAATAGTTGGTGGTTCCCTATAACCCTTACCTAGCCGGAAGTACAATCGCATATTAATGTAAAGTTTTGCTCCAGCGTAAAAAAAGCATCAAGTATATTTTTAAATATTCTACAAAGGACACGACGCTGCCGTTATTAAAGTAGCGAGACGGAGAAGGTACCTATAATTGGGGATGAGATCACTACTTACCTTAACACAAGATACGTTGGAGCCCTGAAGCTATGTGGAGACTAGGGAGTACAAAATGCATGATCGTTCTCACACCGTCAAACGACTGCAGTACATCTACCAATGCAACACAAAACCGTTGGTTTTCAAGGAAGGAGATGAACAACGGGCTTTAGAAAACAAGCGAAAGGAAGGAACAACCCTCACAGCATGGTTCCAGCTCAATCTCAATCCCAGGATTCAAGACAATACCTATATACAGAAATACCGTATCATTATGATTTACATGAGAAGGACGGTGATATAGACCAAGAAAAACTGGATTTGAAAAGGTTCTTCTAGAATGTACGGTGTCAGTCCAAGAGATACAGAGCGGTTTTGCTTACGACTTTCTCTTCTTCATGTCCGAGGTACGTTTTTGGAATGATTCTAATAAGGCATTTTGAATTGTAAACTAATAGGTATGGTTTACAAAATCCACGGTGCGACTTCTTATTGAAGTATTATACGTATCAGTCGATGGTGGTTTGTAATGAGAACGTTTTAAGGAAGCTGCAAAGCCAAATTAATTACTAGACGGGGCGATTAGAAAACTGGAGAATTAAACACTTGAAGAAGCGAGTGTATCTTCAAATGCCCTTCTCAAATCGGACATGTTACTGTGTACGATATTTGTCTTTGATTTCCAACCAAACCCCGATGGAATTGTACATGAGGATTCAAGGAATCTCTGTCGGAAGACTATACACAATCTTTATGATACAGATACTGCTGATCAGTTAACGTTACCGAGACGATTGCACGACAACCTTTCCCAATTCAATACATGCTGCAGAGATTTTGGACTTCCGTCACCACGCTTGTGATATTGACAACAGTTAGTATTGATGAGCTTTTGGGTGAACGAACGTGAATCTGTTCGACTGTTGCGCACTTCTAAATGACTGAGCAAAGACTTGGTATGATGCTATATTGGACTCGGTGTTAGGAGATAACGACTGCAAATGTTTCTTTCTGAATGGACCCGGAGGTTCAGGAAAGACCTTTTCTGTTACTCCGCAATTAAACTGCACAGTTCTTGCGCGCGGGATACAAGTAAAATCG
The DNA here is from genome assembly GCA_001718145.1 of Orchesella cincta. Classification (NCBI taxonomy): domain Eukaryota; kingdom Metazoa; phylum Arthropoda; class Collembola; order Entomobryomorpha; family Orchesellidae; genus Orchesella; species Orchesella cincta. Next base: position 85,536 of record LJIJ01000648.1, on the reverse strand, counting down.
GTAGCTCCAACGGGATTAGGTCTGCGACGCTGTTGAAAAATGGCCAAAACTGTTCATAGTGGATTCCTCTCCCTTAAAATCGACGAGACACCGTCTCACGCCTCACCGCAAAACTCGCCTGAAATTCGAATCCTCAAGCAAACAAAGCTAATTTATATGGGATGAAATATCGTCGATGTGCACGCTAAGATGTTTGATCTGTGTTGACCGAAGTCTAAGGGATCTCCTTAATTGCCAGCATAAACCATTTGGTGGAATAACGGTGGTAGTCGGGGTGATTTTCGGCAGCAAGCACCTGTCATACTGCATGGTAATCGCGTCAAAACCATAGAGTCAACCGTGAAAAGCAGCAAACTCTGGAGAGGCTTTAGGGAATTAAGCCTGACTAAAAATATGCCGAGTTAATCCTGATGAGATGGAATTTGTCGAATGGTTGTTACGAGTCGGTTCTGGATTGGTATGATGAAGACAAGAAGACGGATTTTTTGAAACTACAGAGGAGATTCTATCAGATAACATTATTCGAACAATTTTGGCAACCGACATTAATGAGCTTCATTTGAATGAACTGGCGTCCCGTGCCATCCTTTGCCCCCGTAAATGATGATACTCTTCGGATTAATGAAAATCCTTAGCCAGCTTACCGGGAATTAAAAACATATTACAGTGTGGGACACCATCACCAACTGTGAAACCGAAGAAGAACGGCAGTTGTATCCTGTTGAGTTTTTGAACTCTTGACCCAATGGGAATGCCTCCACACCAGCTTAATCTAAAGATTGGAAACTTGCGTTATGCTCTTAAGAACCATGAACCAAAGCGGGGTTTCAACCAATGGACCAGACTGGTGCATGAGAACGACTCGCGGAAACAACGTTGACTGTGTTATCTTTTTCTGCGTGATCAGAAGGTTCCAGAGTCTTTATTCCACGTATGTGTCTGGATGCTGATGACAGTGACCTTTCCATTTCAGCTTGAGGAGAAAGCAGTTTTCCCGTTGCGTTTGGCCTATTCGATGACGATTACCAAAATCACAAGGGACAGACTTTTGATAAGATCGGAGTTTACTTGCGCAACCAGTTTTCTCACATGGTCAACTTTACACGGCACTGTCAAGAGTGAAAAGCAAAACGGGTCTGGCATTGCAGATATTCGATGGAAGAAGTCAAGGGAAAATAATATAAAAATGATAATTTCTACTTATACATTTAAATTGCGTTTTATTCAGAATTACTTTAGGATAAAGCTAATAATAAAGAGATGAATTCAGCAAGTAGTCTTGCGTGTAGTGTCGTGTCTTTGGATTGACTGCTTATAACCAAAAAATCGTTCAAACAATTTATTCAAAGACGAGTTATATTAATGAAAGTTCAGATATTTAATTGTATGATGCTAGTTTTTGGTATAAGCCAGGTCAGATCAAAGAACACGACACTACACGCAGACTACTTGCTGAATCATCTTCTTTATTATTAGCTTATCCTAAGTAATTCTGAATAAACGCAATTAAATGTATAAGTAGAATTATCATTTTTTATATATTTTCCCTTGACTTCTTCCATCGAATATCTGCAATGCCGGACCCGTTTTGCTTTTCACTCTTGACAGTGCCGTGTAAAGTTGACCATGTGAGAAAACTGGTTGTGGCAAGTAAACTCCGATGTTATCAAAAGTCTGTCCCTGTGATTTTTGTAATCGTCATTGAATAAGCCAAGCGCAAAGGAAACTGCTTTCTCCTCAACTGAAACGGAAGGCCACTGTCATCAGCATCCAGACACATACGTGGAATAAAGACTCTGGAACCCTTCTGATCACCAGAAAAGATGACACAGTCAACAACGTAGTTTCCAAGTCATTCCACCACCAGTCTGGTTCCATTGCATAAACCACGCTTTGGATTCATGTTTCCTAAAAGCATAACGCAGCTTCCAATCTTAAGATTAAGTTGGTGTGGAGGCATTCCCATTGGGGTCAAAGAGTTCAGAAACTCTACAGGATACAACTGCCGCTCTTCTTCCGTTTCACAGTTGGTGATGGTGTCCACTGTAATATGTTTTTGTACTTCCGGTAAGCTGGCTAAGGATGGTTTCATTAATCCGAAGAGTATCATCATTACGGGGCAAAGGATGGCACGGGACGCCAGTTCATTCAAATGAAGCTCATTAATATCGGTCCAAAAATTGTTCGAATAATGTTATCTGATAGAATCTCCTCTGGTATTTCAAAAAGTCCGTCTTCTTGTCTTCATCGTCCAATCCAGAACCAACTCGTAACAACCATTCGACAAATTCCATCTCATCAGGAACTCGCATATTTTTAGTCAGGCCAATTTTAAAGCCTCTCCAGAGTTTGCTGCTTTTTACGGTTGACTCTATGGTTTTGACCCGACCATGCAGTATGACAGGTGCTTGCTGTCGAAAATCACCACCGACTACCACCGTAATTCCACCAAATGGCTTATGCTGACAATTGAGCAGATCCCTTAGACTTCGGTCCACACAATCAAACATCTTAGCCGTGCACATCGATATTTCATCCCATATAATAAGCTTAGTTTGCTTGAGGATACGGAATTCAGGCGAACTTTGGTGAGGCGTGAACGGATGTTCGTCGATTTTAAGGGGAAGTCGGAATCCCTATGAACAGTTTGGCCATTTTTCAACAGCGTCGCAGCTAATCCCGTTGGAGCTACTGATTTTACTTTATCCCCGCGCGCAAGAACAGTGCAGTTAATGCTGAGTACAGAAAGTCTTTCCTGATCCTCCGGGCCATTCAGAAAGAAACATTTGCAGTCGTTATCTCCATACACCGAGTCCAATATAGCATCATACCCAAGTCTTTGTTCATCATTTAGAAGTGCCAAAAGTCGCACAGATTCACGTTCGTTCACCAAAAGCTCATCAATACTACTGTTGTCAATATCCACAAAGCGTGGTGAAGGAAGTCCAAAGTCTCTACAGCATGTATTGAATTGGGAAAGGTTGTCGTCAATGTCCCGTAACGTTAACTGATCAGCAGTATCTGTATCATAAAGATGTGTATAGTCTTCCGACAAAGATTCCTTGAACCTCGTGTACAATTCCATAGGGTTGGTAGGAAATCCAAAGACAAATATCGTACACAGTAACATCCGCATTTGAGAAGGCATTTGAAGCAAACTCGTTTCTTCAAGTGTTTTAATCCAATTTTCATCCCCGTCTAGTAAATTCTTAGCTTTTGCAGCTTCCTTAAACGTCTCATAACAAACACCATCGACTGTACGTAAATCTCATAAGAAGTCGCACCTGGAAATTTTAAAATACAATTAGTTACAATTCAAAATGCTTTATTAAATCATTCCAAAAAGTACCTCGGACATGAAGAAGGAGAGAAGTCGTAAGCAAAACCGCTCTGTATCTCTTGGACTGACAGCGTACATTCTAGGAAGAACCTTTTCAAATCCAGTTTTTCTTGGTCTATATTCTCCGTCCTTTTCATGGTAAACATAATGATATGGTATTTCAGTATACAGGTATTGTCTTGAATCCTGGGATTGAGAATTGAGCTGGAACCATGCTGTGAGGGTTGTTCCTTCCTTACGCTTGTTTTCCAAAGCTCGTTGTTCATCTCCTTCCTTAAAAACCACGTTGTGCTGCATTGGTAGATGTACTGCCAGTCGTTTGACGGTGTGAGAACGATCATGCATTTTGTACTCCCGTAGTCTCCACATAGCTTCAGGTGCTCCAACGTATCTTGTGTTAAGGTAAGTGGTGATCTCATCCCAATTATAGGTACCTTCTCCCGTCTCGCTTACTTTAATAACAGCAGCGTCGTGTCCTTTGTAGATATATTTAAAAATATACTTGATGCTTTTTACGCTGGAGCAAACTTCTACATTAATGTGTGCATTGTACTTCCGGCTAAGGTAAGGGTTATAGGGAACCACCCAACTATGTCAAGATCCACGCCTTTCTTACTGACAGTTGCTCCTTCCTTGCGTCTTCGATATTTTGGGTAGCCATCACCGTGTAGAACAGTGGTGTCACAGTAATCCTTGGGAAAGTTTTTTGTGCAAATCTTCTTTCCTTCGACTTCATCCATGCACGGAGCATTCATGTTGTACTGTCCGCAAGGACCATGAATCATTGATGTTGTCACGATGGTGTATAATTCTGGATCTATTAGTTCACTTGGTATTTCAGCAGAAACGACTGAATCAACATCTTCAATCTCCCTCAATTTGTCTTCATCGTTCAACATGAACAGCATATGGCAGTGTGGTAGTCCTATACAATAAGCATCGAAAATTATTGTAGCATTTCTACCATGTAAATGTAAGTTTCCAAAAGAGCCAATTTTGTTATAATGGCGAAAAAATTTACCTCGTTTCTGAAATTCGATGACTAAGAGATAGCACTTCACCTTCCCAAGTATGTGATTATTGAGCATATCGTTCATGAACTCCTTCATCTTCAGATGGAAAACCGTTGCTACCAGGTCAGGTCGATCCAAGGTTGATTCACCAGGTCGCAAATTTTCTGTTATCTCCTTCCACTTGGGATTACATGTAAAAGTTATAAAAAGGTCAGGTTTTCCATGTACGGCTACCAATGTCATCGCATCTTGGTAATTTTGCTGAAGTGCTCGCTTTCCCCCTCCAAACGATGATGGTAGAATAAATATTTTTCCAGCCTTTAGATTTTGTTGCTCGGCTTGTGTGTTTACAAAATCCATTAGTCCAAGATAACTCTCAACACGTAAGTTTGCCTGCTGGGTTCTGAACCAATTAAGTCGATTTCCCTCCACCTTTAGGAACGCGTCTACAATAAATTGTTGCGTTAACTTGGCAGCATGAAGAAGTGGGCTGAACTTGGATCTTTCTTGCAAACGGTAGGAGTAATATTGTTGAAGAGATATAGAATTTCCATTTTGTCCCTTTAATCCAATCTGCCATCCAAAATCTCCATAAGGGAAGAGTACAGGGTATGTCATTGGATCTAGATTTGGACTCAATATGTTTATAGATTGTGTATTGTTTTCTCCTTGTGGGTAGATACAAATATCTCTCTCAAATGCTGGCTCTCCGTCTTCTGAAGTGAATACAGCTGCAACCTCATTAGCAGTTGGAAGATTGTATCGACGGGATCCTGAAACTGATCTCTAACTATAAACATTCTTATATCTTGACACTGTGTAGTTGTTTGTACCTGCGGATTAAAAAACAAAGCTTGGAATACTTGTCAATCAACATTATATTAGATCATCATTATTTAAATCCGTGATAAAAGTACATTCGGAATTCGGAAACATACATGAAAAAGGAATTCAGATAGATACAGCGAAAAAGGAATTCAGATAGATACAGAGAAAAAGGAACACAGATAGATACAGCGAAAAAGGAATACAGATAGTTTAAAAAGGAACTCAGATAGATACAGTGAAAAATGAATTCAGACAGATACAGGAAAAAGTAACACAGATACAGCGAAAAAGGAACACAAATAAATACATCAAAAAGGAAGATAGACTAAAAGGAAACAAATAGATACAGCTAAAAAGGACACAAATAGATACAGCAAAAAAGGAACACGGATAGATACAGCAAAAAAGGAACACAGATAGATACAGCGAAAAGAATTCGGATAGAGATAGCTGAAAAGGGAGTTCGGATTGAAACAATGTAAATAATAACATTGACCACCTTACCTCCTTCATCATTTTAAATGCCTGTGCGTATGGATTGATCTGGCGAAGTAGTGCATCAAGTTCTTCCATAATATTTCGTTGACATTTGGTGTTATGAGCATTCTTGAGTCTTTCCTCCGTTGCAAACTCCGGATCAAGAAAGTACAGCTGAGAGTAAATTGGTGGGGTGTTAGCGTTACTTGTTGCAACAGTAGATGTTAGATGGTAAAGTTGGCCATGAATGACAAATGTTTTCGGCCCAGTGCCTGAAATGTTCTTGTTCTTCGGATGCGTGTACGATAAGGAAGCAAAAGCCATAGCAGAGTTATAACTACGAATGTTTGATCTGAAGTGAGCTGCATTATCCTCAAATTTAGTTAGCCAGGATTTTAATGGTTCAGGATACGGATGAAGTGACTGCGGAAATATTTTTCCACTTTTGCAGCAGCCTCCGAAACTGTTTCAACCAATTTCGTTCACTGTTAAAATGAAGTGCGTTGCAATGTTGGCATTCTTGATCCATTTTCCCCAAGTAGGATTCTGCTGGTTTGTTGTCGCTATCTCTTGCAACTCGATGGGGTCTTGATGAATTTCTAATTGTTGGGGTTGATATCTCCTCAGTAGAAATATTAGAAGCATTGTTTACAGTGTCTTCCGGGACTGATCGACGTTGGCGTGCGGCTTCTGTTCGGGCTTTCTTTTGCTGAGGTGTCATTTTTGCGTACCGTTCTCTATCATACTGTCGTTTTCTCTCTCGCCTTTCTTCTGGTGTGATTTGGCCTGATGAATGAGCCTCATTAGTATTCTCATCCACTTCCTCTTCTGGTTCCTTCGCTTCTAATAATCTTTTTCGCTTAGCCGCCACACGTGCTGCCTTATCTTCGTTCGACATATTTTGGTATCTATCACGTTCACGTTGTCTGTTAGCATCCTTTTGCTCGGGAGTCCTTTTAGGTGTCATTTTGCCAGCCGATCTATGCACGATTCTTGAAAAAAATTATAAGTTAATGTTTGCAATATATTACCATATTGAATCTTATGTCATATTCTTTTTCATATCCATTGATGCAAGTCAAAAAGAAGTTCTCACCGATAGCTCTGGTTGATTTTCAATCACCTGTTATTTCTCACTATAAGTATATCCAGAAAAAAAGTAGAGTTGTAGTGTTGATGAAAAAGTCGACATATATGCCTTCAAGTATGAGCCGAGGTTGACAGCTGTGAAAATGAAAGCAATAAATCCGGTGGAATAGTTCTATTAGATCTACATTAATTGCAAAATTTCTCACCGAAAATGCTGGTCAAACTTTAAACCGCTGGGTTACTCCGAATGAACATGAACAAAATTACGGGACGTAACTGGATGGATGGTGCAACACTGAATGCGATTCTAGAAGGTTCGTCCATCGACAGAAATACAGTTGTGTGATAGGAGATATGCAACGGAGTGCGTTGTCGGTGTTGATGCAACGCTGAGGTGTGTTTTAAAAGTTGGTGCGCATGCATCACGTTGCCTCTAAATATTTGGTATACAGCTGACTGTAGCGTTCAATGGAAACGTCAACATGACATTGACAGTAGTGTTTGGACTATTTGACTTTAAGTCAATAAGTTTAAAGTATGAACTAATGACTCCAGATGCTCTCTGAACGCTCATCACGGGAAAGTGCAAAATTTACATGGGCCACATAACAAAAAGGAACAGCAAAAAATGAATAAGAAAGGAACAGCAAAAATTCATAAGAAAGGAACAGCTAAAAAGGAATAAGAAAGGAACAGCAAAAAGGAATAAGAAGGACAACAAATAAATAAGAAAGGAACAGCAAATAGGAATAAGAAGGAACACAAATATAAATAAGAAAGGAACAGCAAATAGGAATAAAAAAGGAACAAATAGGAATAAGAAGGAACAGCAAATAGGAATAAGAAAGGAACAGCAAATAGGAATAAGAAAGGAACAGCAAATAGGAATAAGAAAGGAACAGCAAATAGGAATACGAAAGGAACAGCAAAAAAGGAATAAGAAAGGAACAGCTAAAGTGACGTTGGCACAGCACGCACGCCAGGTCTGCTTACTCCACCGAGCGGATCAGCTGCAACACATGTAGCTGTCTTGAAAGTGTATACGGCTTGTATATGCATGTCCAGATCCAAGCAAAAGTGGATTAGTGTCTGATATATATATGATGATGATACTAGTGTTGTGATCATCATCGTCTTTATCAGGAACCTCGTCATAACATAATCAACAGATCCCGGTTATTTTTTTTGTTGACACTCGGATAAAAGAGAAAAACAACCGTAAGGTATTGACAATGCAATTTGCATGTTAGTGAACCGCACTGGTGGTAGTGTGGTGATTGTTGGAAGGAAACATTATTCATGATGTCTATCACTCAGGTGAACATTCGCAAACATGAGCCATACCTTTACCTTCACCACACAACCTTTTTGTTTATTATTCTTTGCAATGGTAAGAATACCTTCCGGTATTTCCATAAACTACACACTGTCTTGTATGTAATCATATCATCACGTATCTTAAGTTATAAACGCTTGTATTATTATAGTCTGTGCGATGTGATATAATTGAAAACTCACATGAAAACATGATCAACCTTTTTATTTCCATCGTATACGTATGTGTGTGCGGGGTTGTTATTACTTAAACATGCGCTGGTGATGCGACGATAGTCTTAATCTCCTTCATCATTTCATTGTTCAACTCAACCAGAAAGCAGAGAATTACTCTTGGAATGAAAGCACTTTGTATATGTATATGACCTGCAGCATTATATAACTTAATGAGAGGGTGGCAACAGAAACTATGGCTCTATATTTGCAAACAATATTTTTACACCAAGAATAAATACAGAGCGATATACTACAAATTTCGGGGATATGTGGAGAACAAACATTATATTAAATATATTTTTGAGATTTACGCAAATTACCACGCATTTTAGTTTGGTGTTACCTATAAAATTGCAAATGTTTCGGTGAAATAACGGTGAAAACACTCAACAAATCCTATATCATCATAACATCATCATAATCATCATAAATGGTTGTGGGAATATATTATGCGAAACAAAATCATGATGAAAATGCTCAAATTTCAATCCGCCAAACAACTATCTTTAGCTTACGACTTCCTTCCCTCCATCCACTGAGGCGAGTAACGTTTCATTCGACACATTTATGGGAAAGCGCTGCTCACGGGAAATCTTTTTTGTCGTCTCTGAAATGAATGAATGAAAGGAGTAGTTCCAGTTATTAGCGATTATTGGGTAAATGGTACAAGCGTAGTTCCTAATAGCAAACTAATTTCTCTAAAATGGTATGGCAAGAGATGGAGTAATAATCATCCCAAATAAGGGGCTGGGATTCAGAAACGGAGCATTACAATTTGATGAAACATACTACGACAATTAGAAGCGCTCTAAGGCAAACGTAGAAAGATATAAACAACCATAACCCATACACGGAAACCCCTAAAATGATCACTTTTTATGGGATACAACTTACTTCCTTAAAAACTTTTTTGCTTGCCACCACCTTCGGCCATTTCCATCGTACGCTACATATCTTTTTTTGTTTCATCGGCTTAATATGCACAGAAAAATTGTTATCGTTCTTGCGTCAATTTTCATAAATGCTTGTAAGTAAATGTGAAACTATTGCCTACCTTTTACCGTACAAAGAATATAAAGTTTTCGCCTGTTCACTCTTTTTTACGCAATTTAACGAGTTATTATTTTGTAATAAAATTTTATATTGGCTAAGATAAGGCGCAGCGTTGTTCAATATTCAAGAACAATGTTTGGCAAAGCAGTGTGCGCTTGCGTGCTCTTCCCCGAATAAATTCCTTCCGTTCGTTGAAAAGGAGTATTAAAAAATTTGTAAAAAAAATTCACACTTTGTAAATCATCGTAAAATGTGTGTATAACGTGAATAATATCGTGATGGGTGGGAGGCTGAACATGAGATATGCATTTTTTGTAGGTGAACTAACAGAGAAAAGTAAAGATTGGCAATTTCTACTTGGCACTACTCGTTGATGCACTGGTTTGGTGCTACTTAACATGGCAAATGAGTTGAAGCAGACTTGCTTTATGAACCACAATACATCCGGGTGGTGGCGGTATTTCAGGGCATATTCGAGTTTCAATACACCACGTCCCGTTACATTGGCATGCTAGACAGGGCTCGTCTGTTGACACTTCGTCACCACTCGTATAAAACAGAGCTTTGTATCGACAACCTGAAATATCAGAAACAAAATTATAAGCATAAGACTTTATAGGTTTGGTTTTGACAGCTATGAATAATTAAGAGAATCTTGGTGATTCATTGTCTTCAACCTTATGTGCTATATTAAGTCTTATATGAAAATAAAAGCATCCAAGCCCAGCGTTATATCACGCTGGCATATAGCGAAGTTGAAAAGATGTTTTTGCGAGTCATCTTCGTCTTCATGGGTGACCGGAGGGACAAACAAACCTAAACACCTTTCTGTGTAGGTAGTATGAATACAACATCGGAACAGTTTCGTTTCCGCTTTTCAATCTCCAAAAAAAGCTAGTCAGAATCCTGCATGAAACGAGTTGTCTTCACATAACATGAAAAATTTTATTGCTACGTTTTGTGTGAAAAAATAAGTGTAGGAAAACAAAATTCATCTCTTAGAACCATTACAGCTCGCATCATTAAAATTTTTCGGGGAATGGTTACTCTGCACTTTTCTCCCAATTTTTTAAAGACAACTCACATTCCTCTGTTCACGCACGACACGTCAGAATAACATCGAAATTAAGACACACACTAACATTGAGACCCGTGTCGTGCCAACGTGTTGAGCACAAGATTATTCCATTAAGACGCAGAGAGGATAATAGGTATGGAGTAGCAGCGTGTCTACACACTACATTATAATTGAACGCCAGACACCTCAAATGTGATCGTTATGTTTAATGTGATGGAATAAGTTGAAATGCATGATTGGCAAAAACTGTCACAAACAACAGTAAACTAGGAACTCTATATGCTACTAAAAACTTTGAAAAGTGTCAACAAAGAAAACACGGTCTCATTTTTAGTTGCATTGTATTTAGTTTATAGTTACTACTGTCATTTCGTTCCCTAATTGACACAATAATGGCACCAAACCACATTTTCCCACGCCGCTTGTATTTGTTACACACAAACAGACACACACCTTCAATTACGCTCATTCACGTCCGAAATGGAATATGAAAAAATTGTCAGTCGTCAATCTTTTAAAAATATGTCATTGTTACATTTTGACAGAATAGTGGAGCTCTAAGCCACTTTAATCTAAAGATGTGTCCACGCCGCAACTAAAACCCTTCTTTTAGGCATAAATGTGTCACACGATGTGATCTACAAACGACGAATTAATTTTTTTATATTGAATTTTCATGCGATTTTTATGCCAGAAACCACAATAATAGAGCTCAGTGTGCCTTTTTCTGTTTCATTAGCTAATATTAAATATTTACTGTGGCTGAGGCCTTATTTCAAATGAAAATGCTCAAGTTTTTAATCTTGTTTATCGAAAAAATGATAACAAACTCTCGGGGTACATATTTAGTTACCCGCCCCTGCCGGGTTTCTTTGTTAAACAATTATCATTCAGCATAGCTATTCATCATCACCTTTTCCTTAACTTATAAGAAACTTTTTAATCTCCCAAATAATTAGCTGTCTCAATACACTCATTTTTCCGGAAGCCAAAAAACTGGCTTTGTTGGCTAAAGATTAGGAACGCTACATTCACCTACAATTTTTTCTTGCTCCGTTTAGATGTGATGGTGATTACATGGTGTTAAAACTAGGGCGAAAAAGCTCTGAATGTCATGGTACAGTTGGCTGAACTGAACATTGCTTCGTATTACAGTGGAGTTGAAGCAACCCAGCCACTAATACACACCGAGACTGAAGTTTTGTGATCTCATGTTTATTGGTCTGCTAAATCAAGAAACTTTCATATATGAAAAGTAAAACTAGAGAGGCATAACTCGGGGGAAAGGGAATGTACATAAAAATGTGCAAATAATATGTGTTGTGCGCAATGGGATTTTGTTCATTCTGTAAGACGCTCTCATATTATCTTGATGAAATCTTGAACAAAAAATTGTTATCTTTCCAAAAAAAGAAGATATTTTGAAATATGTAATTTGAACCTACCAATATATTAAAGGTGTATATTATGAGTTGATGGGAAGCTTGCTCAAAGTTTATTTTATTTTACCCACTTGAGAGAATTTTGATTCAAGAGGAGCGTAAACGAAAGCTAGTTCCATGCCATAAAATATTTATTACTAAATAGTAACAAAGGCCTTATTTGCCAGCGAAACTTAAACGTAGCCAATCACATACATTATTTTTAAGACTTCCGGAATACATGAATAGAAATGAAACAAGAGAGAGCCAGTAACTGGACTAGTGTAAAGAGTATATACTATCATCATAAAATCATACTATATCATAAGCGGATCATCGATTTTCTATCATAGCTTGAACGGATTCGTTTGGCTTTAAAATTAACTCATAAAATATACAGCAGTAGCTTAAATTATATCATTTAATTTCTTACTTCTACCGTAACAGTCAAATCCACTGTTACAAAAACATTGAATTATGCATGTTCAACCTAATAACGTAACTTTATATATGAGATAATTTTTGTAAGGTCAAATCACATCAAATCAAATATTTGTCAGAGACTGTGTTAACAAGTAGCAACCACTATCTAATTACTGTAGCAAAGAAATATACCAAAGTGGCAAAACATGAAATGTATTGAATTCATTAAGAGTTATTGAAATGCAGGGAAAACTAAACCAGAGTAAAAATGCAGTCTGCATTCATAATGCATTTCACAATGCAATTTCATACATTGACAACAAACGCTTGTCCTCTATTCATCCACTACTTTTCATCCAGTTTCCTTCCTCAATCAAATTAAAAATGAAATGAGTGCACAAACATGTTAATTATAGTCTCCACCGCTTTGTATTGTGTGTCCATACATTGGTATAAGTTCATAATAGTGTATAGGTATATTTAGCCCCAGCCAAGACAAAACAAAACCTGTTGAGCAACAAAAATGTGACTGCATGCACAACTAATAAGCTACATGACTTAATTTTTCATCGGGGGAATTATAAAAGGATGCCCTCAATTGGATTTAGCACTACGTGATCAATTTATTATTGACTAGATCCATGCACAAGCATAGAAGTATGTTTCACTGTTCCTAATTGTATATATATGCAATTTACATTTTGTTCCACTGCTCTCTATCATCCATCACAAACAACTCAACTCTCGTTTGTGTGAGTAGTGCAGAGTATGACATCCGAAAGACAATAACAAGAGGTTAAAGTATAGTTTGACTACTTACATGGATACATAATCTTAGGTGTGTATATGTCTTAAAAAGTGATACGTTGTCGATAGTTGTTTTGCTTCGACTTTGAATCTTTGTTGTGTAGATAATTCTGCATTCGAATGAAAATGCTACAGTTGTATGGCATTGTTTCTTTGTCGCACATTGTTATAATCAGGGAACGACTATCAGGTGAATCACGTAATGTCAAATAATGGATGAAACGAGTATCATATGGATAGATATGCATTCAACAATAAGCGTTGTGCTGTAACACAAATATATAAATGCTTGTCATTTATATTGTTTCAGCAACTCGAGAAGATTCGAGTGACTCGGGGTTTTTTACTAACGAGACACTAACGAAGTTGGAAGAATAAATAGATCGAAATTTATATGTACACAAAGTTTTGCAAATGTAGAATTAAGTGTTTTTTTGCGCGGAAATGGAGAACAGTTAGAAGAGAAGAGCACGCGCGATAGAGGCCTGTAAAACTACAAGTTAGTTACCAAGTTTACTACCACACAAGTGGAGTTGTATAGTATTTAATGCACAAGACTCATCAAAAATGTTCTCACGATGTAATGTGGCTACAGATATAATCCCACTTTACTGCACATCTACAATTTAAAAAGGGTTCTCTTTTAAGTTGCATAAGTAAGTAAGTGTAAGTAAATGGGAGGTGTATTTGACATCTTGTCCAATTCACATTATTGTTATTACTGTAGTTTCTCATTTCTCTTCCACTCCACGTCATATCCGGCTAATCATGATAGTTGATGGTCAAGGCTGATGAAAATATTGAACGTTATTTTTATTGCGGAATACAAAGTTAAAATCTGCACGAACTAAATTCATTCAATTTCCTCTCCTCTTTTCAGAAATCCATTGTGAGACACAAAAAAATAATTAAATTTAATAAATTATCAAAGTCACTCGGCTTCAGTTACCCCTTTGTTCACCAACGTCAAACGTCTTACGTGACAAACCCCGAAATGAAATGTTATGAATGGACAAAAAGACAACATGTGACAGGTGAAATATGACACTGCACTAAAAACTTCTAAAGTCTCACGTAATAAAAATCTTTTATGTGTACACGACAATCATGATTGTATAATACTTCCGTTGGAGCTTTTAAGTCTTTGAATAGTATGTATTTTAAAGGAAAAAGTACAGTAACTCTCCACACACGGCCTTTTTGTCGCTGTTTTAAGTTAAGTTAATGATATCTTAACTCAACACAACAGCATGATTCTTTTTTTTACATCAACTGTCATTTCCCAAAGAAAAAGATGTAATTAAATGGGAAGCAAAGTGAGTACCCTGAGATAATACCAAAGTCGTGTATAACCAAAATGGGTAGTTTTTTAATGCTAAAGAAATTCAATACAAATTTTATTTTTCTTACCTCTTGAAATAGCTGATGAGTCAAACTCTGTCAGAGAATTGTTGGTCACTTCCCTAGATGGGCCCTCAATGTTGAGCGGTACTGGTAAAAAAAGTAAAAAATACAAAATACAATCAATTTAGTTTTTTTTTCAGAAAAAAAGCAGTAGTCCATACGGACACCGCAAAAGTAAGCAAAGACGATGGTAGAAACAGGTATGGATGCAAAAGGACATGTATTATTGTTAGTATGGGATACGTGACGGAAAAGGGTAGGGGCTGACTGATTACAGAGCCAGAGCCACTTATGTACCTTTCAATCGCTAGCTTAATTTAGCCATTTCGCTGACGAGCCGGTGATTTGCAATATTATAAGCTAATCATAATAAGAGTCGGGCCCGCCGACTAAGTAAGGAAAATTACTGACAACTGCAACTACAGGTGCGTGCTGGGAAATCATTTTCTGGCATTGATTACTAATCAGCGTTCCCAAGTTTTTATTTGTTGCACATGAAACTGTGGTAATGAACCGTTTGTACGTAACAGGAATCTTAAGAGGCAATCTTTAAATGTATCGGGGAACAATTTTTTAAACAAAAAATTACCATGAGTAAATCATTTCAAACGAATCTCATACTACTTACTACACAAATGATATTTTGGCCGGTAAATGTCAATCTGTCAATATTTTTGCTCGTTTTCCTTGCCATTGTTACTACGAGTCTGTCAGTGACAGTTGATATGTGGTAAATATAATCAGATCAGGCTATACAAAACCAGCTTTCGATTTCACTCCATTATTAGTCTCATCTCGGGTCCAAATGTATGCATGCATGCACTCGTACTGACATTGTATTTAATCCCCTTGCACTCAACATGGATATCGTGTCTATGCAAGTGTGAAAGCACATAATTTAATCATTTTTCATTCATACCTGATCTCACCAACGGAGCTGAAAGGAGAAGTAGCAGCCCCCACCAAGACGTTGAACAAAAAATCCAAGCAGAAAATGTGCAACTCAAACTCAGCTTTGTCTTCATTTTTCTATTCACCACCACCACCGCCACATTTATCATATCACTTAATCACACACCTCACCTTCTTCTCAAATCTGTTGGAATAAGGGACTCGCTTTTGAAATTAGATTTTCACAAAAAAAAATGTAAAATACTCAAGAAAAGGATCCCACTCAACAAGACTTCCTAATTTTTATGTAATTTTCCAATTCATGTCTTGATTCCGTAGTTTCTCAAATCGACAATGAACTAAAGTAAAAACTGATCGGTTTGGTTTGCTTTAATACACTAGTATCATACCATCATCGTCAAATAAAATTTTCGTCTGCATAAAAAATAAATACACACTGGATTTTCAACCTAAGAAATCTGCGAGTAATTGCATATTTCTCACTCACCAATATCCTCCAAACTCTGGCATGAGACTAAACTTACGAGCAACAAAGCCTCTGTGAGAAAAGTGCAAACAACGTCGTATCTTCATGACCATGATCTTCACCATCATCCCTACCTACACACGGGAAAAACGAATAAGTGAAGCAAAAAGCTACATAATATCTTACATACAAGTTCTTCAGCACAGTGCAATTCAAAGGAGAGGGAGCATTTTCATGTGGATGAAGAAGGGTTGCGTTTACATTGTAGCAAACATTTTCCCCGGTCTCATCTACGCTGGTCCGCTCTTCCTGCCTTGCCTTCTTTTCTGCTGAACAAAGTCAAAAGCCATTGTTGAGAGCAGTGCAACGCAACGCACTAAACTAAAAACGGACGTGTTTACCGTGAGCCAGTGTAAAGTATAAATCTCATCCAACAGTCGCATCACATCATACAATTCATATAACGCGAATATAACAACGTAATATTCATGTGCTTAATATATATACATATATGTTCTGATGTAAAAAAAACCAGGCAACATTTCTTTGCTCAAACTCAAGGTAAAGGTATGCCAGTTTTATTATTATCATTATCAACCTCTCATCATCAAGAAATGCTTTATATTATCAAGATGAGAAAATACCTTTTTCTCAAAGAAAACAGAAAAAGAAGAAGGGTATTGCATAGTGTTGAGTTGCATTATTGCATGTGCGTTTATCTAGCTTTAACATCATCATGTTATCATCCCAACTCAACCACGGAGTCTAACAACTTCCTTCAGTGTGTCATCTAAAAATTGTATTTCGTTTTAGCAGAGCTTACCTCAGCCTCTGCACACCACTTTCTTGGGAAGAAGAGCTCTGGTCTGCTCGGGCCGATGTTGGATGAAATGTTATTGTTGTTTTTTAGAAGCAAGTTGCATGCATGTAAACCGTGAAGAAAGGAATAATGAGCTCTTTCCTCGTAAAAATAAGCTGTATACAAAACTCCGCTCGTTGCTTTTTTTGTGAGTGTCAGTCAGTGTGAATGAATGGTGATAATGATTTTGTGTAGACACTTGTAAGGAAGAGACAAACCTGAAACTTGTTGCATAATCACATTCACAAACAAAATGTACTTGTTGTACAGCGTACACTGTTCGAGGACAACCTGCTGAGGACGTGTTTTGCTCCTGGATTGGGGTTTCGTTGGACTTGAATGCAAACGAGAGATAATCATCAAAAAATACCTTTTCTTCTTCTTCTTCTTCAGGTAGCATAAGATGCAATATGGAATTTTGAGTGAAGAGGTCGGGTAAGGAAAAGTGTTATTTATGTCGATTTGATCTCTGACTCTGAATGTTTAAAAAAAATATCAACAAGCATAAATCTTTAATGATGATGATGAGCTGAACCCTTTTGTTAATGATGAGATGGGAAAAAGATTTACTTTTAAGGTTGAGATGGATGATACATGCTCTTACAAAATTGCTGCAATCAACTTTCATCTGAAAAATAAAACCTGGGCCGAGCAGCAAAGTGATTCAGCTTGTCGAGTAAACCATACGTAATAAATACATACTTTTGGCTTTTTACCCCCAAAGTTTTGTGTTGTTAAAACGAGTTACAGAAAAACAACGCAATTCATTTCTGGAAAATCCCAAAACGACGAGTCGAGATTCCTCTGAAAACTAAATGTCATTATTTCCTAATAATAATATGTAGTTTACTCATGGTATGAGTAGTTGAGCTCAAAGTTTTTGAGAAAATTTGACGTGGCATATCTCGTTTCTGAAATATGATGCCATATCAGTCATCGGTTTCCCTGATTGGTTACTTGTTTCCGTACTTGGTTTCAATTAACCAAATGTTCAGGAATTGAATGTAAAGTGACATGCAGTCATAAACGTACTATCCGTTGGATTCAGGTCAGCGGATAACAATTTACTTGTCCTGCAGCGTAGTGTATGCACAAACATGACAACATTGCATCACAATAATTTATTAGCCTAAAGATGATATAAATATCCTATTCGAATTTGACATTTTACACTCTGCAACCATCATACTTGATTTGCATGAGCAGATTAAAAAATATATGCTATAAAACACATTTCTGCACTTGCCTTGCCCAAAAAAGTATATATTGTTTACATGCAAGTACATGGCAATTGTTAGCTATTCACTTAAGGCGATTATCGGCCGTCCATCCTTATTTGTAGCACATTTCATTCAAAACTTGATTTCCGCTTCCATCTACCTTTGCTTTCGCATCAAAAGTAGTTTAAGGTTCAAAGATGCCAATGTGATGTAATGGCAAAGTGTCAAAATATAACTAATATGGGAACTTGTCAGCACTTGTTCAACAGCACGCCAAAAAGTTACTCAATGCATTTAGATATATTAGTTTCAAAGCAAAGGAAAGCTGCAGAGAGAAGAATTGGGTGACGCGCTGTGACATGGCCTTATGGAATTCAGATACACAGAGCACGGGGACGTTTTGATTGCATTGCTGTGTTGTTTCAGTAATTAGATCTGATTAAAGTGAAATTGATCAAGAGGATGTGATGATAGACAACGTAACTACTGCTAATTTTTTGAGTGTATAATAACATAGACCATTTTAAATATTACGGCACTGCTCCCAGGGAGAAACGGACGTCTTCCCACATCCCCCAAATTGCACCCAATTAATATGATTACGTAGATTATATATAGAATCAAAAAGTAGTTACACAATGACGGTTCTCGACACCATCACATAAGGTTGAGGGTCTTTCTGCGCAGTGCCTCATTTGCATGTTGTCAGCAGAGGAAACAAAGTGAAGTTGTTGCCATTTGTGTCGTGTTTAGCTTTTTTATTACATAAAATGTTTAAATTTATAGTGTTTGTGAGTGTTCTCGCTGCGATTCTAGATGTAGGATCTCCGATCCCTCCGCATCATTTTCGGAGTGCCAGACAGCAGATTCAAAAGTACAGGATTTTACCCAAGAATGCTGATGTACTTTCCTACATGCCAAGCGTTCATGTACGGAACCCACATGTCATAACCAAACAACCTTAATCAAACAGCAATAGTGTTTCATAAACCAAAGCTCATTTTTATTGCATAGGTCGCCACCTTCAAAGTTGGGAATGGTCCAATGAATCTTCAACAGGCGTTAGGATTTGACATTCCATTTGACGTGATTGAAAAACTTGAAAGTAGAGTGGAGTCAATAGGAAGGAACTCAGGAGGAAGAGGACGAAGTCAATGGGGTTGAGCGAGACATTAAAGTATTTACGAACTCTATATGATGTCCTAGTCAATATATTTTAATTCTCAGCAACTCGTATCATGAATATGCCAAATTGAATCAGTTTTGAAATAAACACCTTAATTGTTTTTACGTATCAACATTATTTTTTATTGATTCAGCTTTAACAAAATAACACTTTTTACGTTCGCATGCAAGCATGCATAATTTAAGTTAATTTCAGCAGTATTTTAAACACGCCGGTCGCGTCGCTCTTCACTAAAAGTCTGTTTTGACTAAATTGCTTCATAGTTTCCATGTAATCCTGATTTGAATTAAATATTTTACTTAACTACATTCTTAAACTACCAAGTGCTTGAGATTGCTTACCATCAAATATTGAGCCAAAACTAAAGATGTTTTAATCTTAAAGCTAATTCCCCGTTTTCTGGTCCCATCATAGCATACAACATAACCCTGTTCCCAAGTACACATACCATTAAATTCCCATGACCATTCGTACCCCCACGGCAAAGAAACCCGTTCTTCCCCTAAACACCTGAACCTTTATGTTTTTGTACATAAATATTACAGTCAATTGTACAATGCTCATTGTTACTCCTCACAAACTCTTTTTTGTAATAAATACTCATAAATATTTTTATAGGAAATTGACTCAACGAGTTTGGCCGATATTTTGACTTTTATCAATTGGGAAACGTATATATGGATGAGAGTTTAGAAAACTTGAACATTTTAATTAAAAGAATAGAAACCTTCGGCTAGGAAATTTGGTTGTGACTGAACTAGTGGATTTATCACGACTATCGACATCACTGCCAAATCCCGACAGTCTCCTAAACTGGTTTACAGCGCGGCTATACCAGGAGCTGTCTTTCTCTGGGGGCAGTTGAAAGTCAAAACGAAGCTCATGCGGGTTGCTACGACTAAGATCAGGTGAAATGGGCTGAATTTTGGGAACTCCCATTTCTGGGAGCGACACTCCTTCCTTTCTTACTTTGTTTAGGAGTTGAGAGGCGCTGTCGCTTTCGTTTACGTTGTTGATACTGCTAATGGTTGTGGCAGCAGAGGTGTCATCATTGGCAATTGCTTCAGTTTGCTGCTCCACTTCGACAGCTTCCGTTCTGAGTTTTTCTGAAGGGTTCTCTGTGCTCACTTCCGGTTCGTCTGCAAACACTACAGGCGTCGTTTCATCATCATTGTAGGTTTGGGCTGAGGATGCGGATGTTGCTGGCTCATCATTTGCAACTTCAATTTCCTCACCAGCAAGACGCACTGTTGACACTTCAATATTATTACTACGCAGCAACTCAACTGCTTTGACAGTGCTCAGTAACAGCAGTGTCAGATTCCAGACCATCTCTGAATGCTGCAGCAAAACCGGATGGGCTTACAGTTGACACTTCAACGAAGTCGCTGTCCGCTCGAAGAATCTCAGAAACAACAGTTGACTGCTCTGGAACGTCGTCCCTGGATACGGGAGCTGTGTATTCGGTGGTAATGTCCAAATCAGATCTGAGTCTAGAAACAGCTTCTGTTGTCACTTGCTCATCCCGTACAGCTGCTTCTGTTGGATTATTTGCAATATCATCAACCGCAGCGACTTGAGGAATACTAGTTGGCTTGGGTACATCGTTCTCAATAATATCAGCGTTAGAATCAGTCGCTTCCAAACTGTTTAGAAGGTCCATTCGGAAAGCATATGAGGTTGTGACTGGCTCACTAGCACTGGCTTCATTCACAGGCACAATCTCATTCTCAGCATTATCAAAAGCAACCGGGGCAGATGTGGTTGGGGTATATTCATCATCAAGTCTTGGAGCAGATCCACTTCCCTCAGTGACTTCCGCAATGTCGTCATTCAGGACAAGGCTTGAGCTAGTCACACCACTTCTCTCAACAACTTCATCAAAATGAATACCACTTCTGGCCGAGGGAGTAGTTGGCAACTCATCCTGAAGACCGGAACCCTCAGTCACATCATCATTTGCAGGGTGGTTCTCAACGTCTTTTTGTGTGGATACTTCCACCTCGAGATCAAAATCAGCCCGCAAATTTGAAGGGGATTGAGTTGTCAGGTCATCAAGATCAGCCCTCAAGTTTGCAGATGATTGAGTCGTCAGCTCATCAAGATCAGCCCTCAAATTAGAAGGGGATTGAGTCGTCAGCTCGGCAAGGCCATCCCGAAAAGCAGCAGGGGCATCGTCCAAAGACCTCAGCGTTGTTTGTGGTGCATCTTCAACAATTTCAAGAGAGCCCAGTCCACTTCGTAATAAGTCTTTAGAAGGAACATAAGTTGTTGCTTCCACAAGTGAGTCAGTTACTTCAAGAGATCCTTTGAAAACCTCGGGGTCGAGTCGGAACTTGTTTGCTCCAGATTCTGGAGCAATGACCTCTGCTGTGAGTGCTTCAGCTACCTTTTGGACCTTGTTTCTGTAAATAGGTAAGGAAGTAGTTTGCTCATCTGCATATATGGCTGTTGCTGCTGCCTCCTCATCTTTTACAACCAAGTCACTTCGTTCCCTTTCCAAAGTAGAGGGTGACGCAGTGGTTCTCTCAGACTCTTCATGCACATGACCTTCTTCGTGGTGAGGATCACTCAAGATTTCGCTTCTGAACTCCCGCTCAGTTGTTACCTGCACCTCATCATTGAATATTCCACCTTCCTCATGAAGTACACCTTCTGTTGTACCCTGCACGCTCTCATCATTTTGTATAAGGTCATCATTCACAATGGTTGAAACCTCAGGAACATCATCACTTAAAGCATCAAGATTTTGCACAGTGGTCGCTTCCACATTCAATTGGGAGCTGACGTCATCATTTTGAGATACTTCTTCTCCCTCCAAATCATTGTTGAGCTCAAGAGGTTGCTGTGTAGTTGGCACCAAGGCTTCTTGTTCAATTGGAGCAGCCGATAGATTGACAATTTCCACAGTGTCATTATCAGCGTTCCGAACCCCATGATACAACTCGTGCTCCTTGTAAGCCTCAGGCTGACCAATTTCTACGGCGGTTGGCTCATGCAAGTGGACGTCAGTAACTTCCCTAACTTGATTCAAAATTTCCGGTTCACTTGGAATAACCTCATCATCTAAGATGATATCAATCCCGTCTTGCACTTGGACTGCTTTCACGGGCACTTCTGTTATCGTTTCATCCTTTTAAAAAATGCAACCACAATACCATCAGCATAAAGCAAAGCATATCAAACGAGCATTCTAGGTATCTAGTTAACCCTTACTTGAGACAAGACATCAGCTTTCTCCTCTAGTGCAAGTTCAGCAGGGGCCTCTTCAGCATGGCTTCTTACAGTTGCTTCATCGTTCAATTCGCCCTCTGGCCCTTGGGTGACGTCGTCATTTAATACATTAGATTGTGGTGAGCCTGTAGCATCATCTTCACTGAATATTACTGAATCATGTTGTGGAGCATCCGTGCCTTCATCCTGTTGTTGTGGCTCTTGTGTGACCGGAACATCATCATTTAACACAGGTGGTTGGGTTACATCATTCACATCATCATTTGGAGGTTGAGTAGTGTCATCATTAGCTACTTCATCCAGTAGTGGTACTTGAGTGGCTTCATCGTTAAAATGTACAACTGCCTGGGTACTAGCTTCATCGTCCTGAATGTCCAGCTGTGGAACTTGAGTAACATCATCGTACACGGGTGCTACTGTGGCGTCATGAATTTGCATATTGTCCTCAATATCATCGTTGTTAATTGGGTGTTCATCATCTAGAGAGATGCTACTCGGGGTTGCTGTCACTTGCTCATCTTGCAGAATGTTTGAAGTGGTAGCTGGTACATCATTCAATACTTGGTTGCTCTCATCTTCTTCAACATTACGAATGTTGGAAGGTGAAACAGTGGTGAAAGCGTCTTCATTTCTCAACTCTGTAATTTAAGATTTCTTGGTATTATATACATACATTTGTATTAGAAGTACGTCTTAAACGGTTGTAAATAAAGTGGCAATTTACCATTTTCCAATATCACTGCTGGAGTAGTTCCATCGCTGGTATCCGAATAAACTACAGGGGCAGCATTAGTTACACTTTCTCCGCTAGCAAAACCTTCTGGTTGTAGATCAGTTCTTGTGAGTTCATCAGGATTTTGAATAATGTTGCTGCGAGGTGGCAGTGTGGTGGCTGGTAAAGCTTCTTCATCTTGAGCTGGAGATTCAGTCGTAATTTCTGAATCATTTTCACTTCTAGCGGGAGAGTCAGTACTGATGTCATCATTAAAACGTTCAGTTGTTGGATTCTCATTCACAATCGCGTCGTCACTCAACGGTACAGTTTCCGTCGTGACACTTTCACCCTGAGAATTTGCATCATCGCTCACTGCTGGAATTTCATCCTCTTCAGTATCCACTGCTGGTGCTATTTCAGTAGCGACATCATCATCAAGCAATCTCTCAGTTGTTGCGGAATCACTGGCAAAGTCTTGTTGAACTTCAGGGATCAATGGAGTATTTGTAGTTGCTACTGGCTCGTCATCAGATACTTCAGCATCGCTGCTAGCAACAGTAGTGGCGTCATCACTCAACCTATTCTCATCAACAGCAGCAAAGTCTGGTTGGGCGGTGGGTGCCGTGTTTACAATTGTCTCTTGAACTTGAGTGGGTGCAATTGTGAGGACCAAAGCTGGAGCTATGAACAGCGTTGTTGAGTCAATCACTGTGGAGCTAACCAAGTTCTCAGTTACTGAAGTTGGTTCTACAGTTGGGTCACTTTCTTCAGCCCCATCATCATTCAACGCTACAAGAGGCTCAGTTGGTTCGTCATTGAGTTCCTGCTCAACTCCAACAGTCGTTTCTACTGGAGCGGAGGAGGAAGTTTCCACAACATCGTTTGACTGCACTGGTTCAACAGAAAGAGATTCAACTGGAGGCACCACAGCAACGTCCTCATCATGATGGACAATATCAGTTGAAACAATGTCGTTCTCTGAATCATTAACAACTGTAGCGTCTGTTGAGGACGGTGCTTCAGTGGTAGTGGACGTAGTGGTAGTGCTGGCGCTCGTTGCAACTGTCTCAACCGAAGGAGCTTGAGACGTGGACTGTGGCAGTGTCAAATTGAGCCAAGATATCGGTGACAGGGTTGAGGTCAGTTGAGGAAGACGATGACGAATAGGTCCTTGAGCTATGTGATTGGAGAGGAATTAATTTTTTGCTTTTGTGAAACTTAATTTATGGTAGCAGTTTGCTGCCAAAGTGATGCAATATTTACCCGAAGGAGGTGGACAATGGTCATACATGGGACAACATCTGTTATCAATGTATCGTGGTGGACAGTCATTACGCCAGTAGCAGTCAATTACTGCGCAAATTATCTCACCCCCTTGGCAGTAGCAGGCTTCACATGGGTTGTTGGTGTCAGTTATCTTCTCTCCATTCTGGTAGATTTTACCGTCCTTTTCACATTCTACAAATAGCATCCATAGTAATTTGTGTAATTATCCATAGTTGAGCATCAAAAACTATATCAAGTCCTAATCACATCATACACACGTTAGGAAAGCATTGAACTACACAAGAGTTCTATTCTTTGTTGTATTGCATTCGCATTAGCACGAGATTTCTTTGTTCCTTTCCTTATTCAACAGCAACGACAGAAGGTGAAATGCATTTGTTCATAGATGGCTGTTTAGATGCTCACCGCATCAGACTGGTTTAACAAGACCACATGCATTCGGGAATAGAAGGTAGCAATTAATAATTTCGTAACAGACCTGCTTTAGTCACTTGGTAGGGTTAAACATTCTCTGTTTTATACCAAGAAAGATAAAAAAGCCTGACCGACGTGACCGGCTAAGAATGGTAATGTTGGGATTGCAATTTGCAGTGCAACGAGCCTCCTTGACCTACAAGCCTATCGTTTGTGTCAGTCAAACACATTAATTTGCGGAATTGGGGAGTGATGAAGACATTGAGAAATGGAATGTGAGTGGAGCTGCTCTAACTTGACATGTATATGTTCCTAGAGCCGCCGTCTTGCTGAACTGAATGAGTCACCCAACTTATGCCCTGATTTATCGAAAGGATAAATGTTTTTTTCATCCCACTGTCGTCATCATCACGAGCAGCTACCAAGAACTATTCTAGGTAAGTAAGTATGTAAGCACTGCAAAAGCAGTCAAGATTCAACTCACCACATTGATATTCTGGACAACACTGATCTGATCTTCGGAAAGCCTTGCATCCTGGCCGATACTCGCAACTCGTGATGGTACAAGCAAAACCGGGTGGGCGGCAGACACAGTGCTCACATGGTGAGGATGTCGGAATCGTTTCTCCATCCAAGTACGTCACCGCATCAATTGAGCAGACTACACAAGGAGAAAGAATGACAAAGGGAGGATTTTAGCAAAACCCCATAAAAATGATTGTTTCCTCCCGCTACGCTATTTCACATACTTGCATATTATATCCCTTTCCAATAACCCTTTAACTTGCGTCACATAACAGACACAAAGGGAAAGAGATTGTTACGCAACATAATAATCTATCGGAGGTTGATACTCCTAATCGAGTCGCATGTACATGTGCCTCAGTTTAAACAGGGATGATTCCGTGTATTTTATGTTATGATAAGAAGTTGTTAAACATACCTCGTTGTTCGAATCCATCTGTGCCATTTTGTGTGGTCATATAGACATTGTCACTTATCCCCACTTGACGGTTAATGGGAGCTGAAACAACATCAAATTTTAAGGTAAACATACTCACTCAGGTACATACATTTGCTTTCATATGAACCTTGTCCAAGGTCTACTTTCCTTTGTTCAATTCAACTTTGGAAAAGTGGTCGCATGCGATTACAAACCAAACGCAGACTTTGTTTGGCTTGGAAAACTTTGTCATCATTGGCTCGATTATTTTCCTTTTCAGCTAGTATAACTTTATAATGCCTTTAAAACTTTTCCAAGAATGTTAGTTTGACATCAGAATTAAATTGCCAGGCCACCCTCTTAAAATACATATTGGAAATAGAATGATAAAAAGATAAGAGAGTTCGTGAGAATTTTCTTTTACAAAGTTAAGCACGCAAAAATACGAGATCTATCTGGCCAAATTCAACAAACGCGATAGAGACTTTGTTATGAAAAGCAATCAAACACTGTTAGAACTCTAAGCCTCGTATCTTTTGGACCAAACAGGAAATAAATGGAAACAACAGGTCCCGTAATGTATAAAATGTACTACAGAGTCAGCAAATAAATATACGATCGAGAAAGAAATACTATCCGGCATTTCAATCTACTCTTGTGATACGGTAGAGCAAATTCAAAAATTAACTCCAAGGTTATAGTAGCGCGTGGTAAGATGAAACATAAAGCAAAAAAGGGACTATTAATTGAAATTTTAAGTTTAAAAATGTTGTTACATTTTGCTATTTCTATGTTTGGTTATTACTATTGTTTCATTTTTTTTATATATTGTAAGTTTCGTTTCCTTTTTCGTGATTTCTTTTTAATGTGGAGTACTTTGTATTCTCACGTTGTATATTGACAAATTGATTTTTTCTATGTGTTTTTTGGTTATAACCAAATTTTTATTTATATTTTTTTCTCTATTTGTCTTAATTACATTATAATTTTTTATGTGGATTTATCGTTTATTATTTTTTTTTTTTTTTTTTTTTTTTTTTTTGTATTTGTCTATAAGGAGATGTGTTATTTAAGTTGTCTCACTCATTACAATATACGTCTCGGTAGTTTGCGTTAATTTTTTTTTTTTTTATTTTTTTTTTTTTTTTTTTTTTTTTTTTTTTTTGCTGCATCAATCTAATCCTGTATGATAGCTATGTTGTATAAAACTCACCAGCTTTTCTAGTTTTATTTTATATGCTGATTCTATGGATTTTGAACAGCTCTACTTATATTCTTTAACTCCGGTTTGTGTTAATCGTCAATACAGTAAGTTTTTATCATATTAGGGTACAACACCGACTTTGATAATTATAAACCATTAAATGTTCATTCTTTAGTATTATCACACACTACAATTTAATCTTATTTTTCAAAAAAACATTAAAATATTCGCAAAACAGCAGTGTATGACGTGCAGAGCGTGGAGAGCCAGTCAGGTGACAGAGAGAAAAGTTCTATACAATTCGACTTTTCGGCGAGTAATTTGATAACTACGCTAACAACAGTAATATATTTCGTGAAGACAGAACAGTGAGCGCGTCCACCCTGTAAGTTTGCGAGTGTTATAATTATAGTCAGTTGAAGATACGTTTAAATTGAAATTAGAGAAAGTGGTTCATTAGTGATTTTAAAAATTCGAATGAACCTGCTTTTGCCACTTTGGAACCGCTAACGATTACTTTCTGGCTTGGCGTCACTCACGAGAACGAAAAATACTAGTTGTGAACTATTAACCGTATTTACGGTTCCAATAATGTAATGTCAGAGTTGATATCAGAGCAAAGGCATTTGGAGACGTCCCTTAACACCAAGTTTTTTATGAACAGAAACAAAAGAATGGGCGCGAATTCAATAACTATTATTCAGGTGAAAGTGTCAGCCACTTTCGATCTTTAGAAACTGTGTCTGCGAGAGGAATGACAAGTTCTAGGTTCCGCGCATCACACATATTTATGATTATTTTGCTGCACGAAGTTATTATTGAATAGACAGCCTCCTTTCACACCTCCTGCAGATTTGGCCTTACTATGTTCAAATACAGAAGAGCTACTCACCAACGATCATGGTTGGAACTAGCACCTCTTCTCAATAAGATAATGAAGAGACGTAAGTCAAAATATAATTATGTGGGTGATGTAATCTGTATGTTATATAACAAATTATGTCTAGAATATCAGAGAGTAATCTGCCGATCAGACAAATTCCCACCGCGACTATCCCTAGTATGGAGGCGCATATACGCATATATGGATTCCGAAGATCTTGCCACGAAGGGCTTGTTAGGTGGATTGCTACACAGTCAAGTCGTACTTTGCGATTACGCCGTCCTAACACGGAACCAAGTAGATATTAATCATCGTCGAGAAGAAATACCTCCAGCCTGTAAGTTGGATTGAACAAATTCCATAGTTTTTATAGTAAACTACCTTAAAAGTGAGGATTTTTAAGGCTATTGAAAATTTGTGTTAAGAATCAACAATATTATAGCAAACTGGACTCTTATACTCAGATTCGGGGAGCGTGTGAACGCTCTATAGATTCACTACTTGCTGTAATTCGAGCCTTACTGATTGGACGGCTTATTTACAACATAGTATTTGCGTCACGACAGAGAGAGCGCGCAGCAGCTTTTTTTACTTTGTAATCAAGATCACCACTCATTGGGCAATGCATTCGAAATCTTCGGAAAACGTTCACCGCTGAGTTAAAATAGACATGAAAAAGATTTGAAAACCGCACCGAAGAAAGCAGGTCACCTCTAGTGTCTATACACTCTGAACTTGAGGAGACTCATGATGATGAACACGATGATATGTGATTGGGAAGGACACATTTTCTATAAATTTACAAAAATCAAAAGATAAATCTGTCTGAATGCTCGCAACACGCACACTCGGTCCAGTTGATTGATGATGACATGATGAAGCCAACAAGAAAGACTTGCTGCCGAAAGGAAAAAGACGAATAATATTATATTTTACATTAGCTCTCACCGTATTCATCCATACAATCGTGCTTATTATTACACGAGAACCGTATCAGCCGTAACAGAGAGAAAAAGACGATGGCAAATAAATGACATGGGCAAGTATCATTGTTGATTACGCTCAACAAATGCAACACACAGCTGCACGAACAGTTAGCCTCAGAAGACGAAGAAGCAAGAGAGAGACCTGATTCGAAAAAAATGAATTAAAGTTATTAGCTAAGAAAATTTGCCGTACATCCTTGTTAAAACTACAGAGAGAGATTGAAAAACCGTTACTGCCGGGAGACAAACCTTTCAGTTTAAAAATTTCTGAATACTGTCAAATTGCACTGTATTCACAAAGTCTATAGAGAGAGAGGCACCAAATGAACGAATAAAATAATGTGATAGTCAACAAACTCTGCTCATAATTAATCGGTTGGCAATTCAAAGACCTTCTTTTTTCTCCCTCTCGGTGATCGTCGACGCTGCTTCTACTTGTTTAACTTGATCTCATGTAAATAACACGAGAGAAGAAGATGGAGGGGTGGTGCTGGCTAACATTTTAACATTTATCAGTCACTTTTTGTGCATTCGTGTTCACTGGGTTAAAATCCAATGATTGCATGCAGACAAACGCCAAATCAAGATCACTGATTGCTCCTCATCAACAACTTCCGTTAAATACTAATACATATCATCTTTTCTTGGAGGTGTTTTTGTGTGTGAGGTGAATGCAAAAACTGCATAATATGCAAGCAGCTAATCATTCAGGTGATTTTTTTCGGAAAATTCATCTCCAATTCAAATTTTGTACCAGTGAAAGAAAGTAGAACTTCCGTTAGTGTGATTTGTACATCAATTAGCCTGTTATTTCTGTTATTAATTGACTCTTCACAGTCAAATTCTAAAATTAGACTGAAAAAGTTGAGCCACTAGGACCCTGTTCTACATTGCCCCAATCTTCCCCACTTTGCATTTATAAGGAATAGCGTGACTTGTGAGAAAGGAGTGATAGTCTGCATTTCACAACCTGTGTCATTTGTCAATTCTAATTTAAGACCTGTTTAAAATATGACGATGTTGATGATAACAAAGAGACATTACATACACTTTTGATTCAAATTGGTACAAATTTCTCAACCTGTGAGAAAAACTTGAAAAGAGTGAGACCAAGGGAAAATAGAAGATGAGATGCAAAAGGATCATGATACCATGATCCTTTTCATTATTATCACGATCATTATAAATTGAATAGTGAGATAGCTGTTCAGTCAACCTTCATCATCACATCATAATACTTTTCTTCCT
Organism: Orchesella cincta; assembly: GCA_001718145.1. Classification (NCBI taxonomy): domain Eukaryota; kingdom Metazoa; phylum Arthropoda; class Collembola; order Entomobryomorpha; family Orchesellidae; genus Orchesella; species Orchesella cincta. Next base: position 55,495 of record LJIJ01000648.1, on the reverse strand, counting down.
TCACCCTGTTTATTATTGAGATGCATCTTCATCTGTCTGTCTCTGTGGCAATTTCTAAACTTGGTCTAATATACTTATCGTTGACTTGTTCTTATTATTAAGTAACACTCTCAGTAGAAGCTTCAAGTCCCGTCTCTTACTACCACTCCTTCCAATGTGTATCATATCATTTTAAACTAGTTTATTAACTATTTACAAATATTATAAGTCAGTTATTCCTCATGATGCAGTTTGCTTTGTATTCATGAGTGATCCCTCTAAATTTTTTATGCATGCGTCCATCCACACTATTATTGTTATTATTAATCCCAGTTTTGTGGGAGAATACAAGACAATCCGTTTTTGCATACTGGCATATTTTCCCAGAACCGGAGCAGAGAGCTTGTGTACAGTATAAAAGGAACGACACAAACACAAAAGAAAATTATGAGAGACGGACTGACATGCACGTTTTTTGCCCATATTTTCCTCGCAAAATGTGAAGTGGTCTTTTTCCCTGTACACACTTTCAACAATGTTGCATGGACGAGCATGATATCCTTGTGATCACGACTGACACCATCACAGCAAGCAGCACAAAAGAGCTCTCGTTGTTAAGAAAGGGAGCTTAGCGCACCGTAGCAGACCACAGCAAACCACCAAAACCTCTTCTATCACAAGAAGATCTTCATCTTGTTGAGTGCACAGAAGAGGATGAGACTGATATTACTTAAGCATAATATGATGGTGTTGTGTTGTTACGTAAGGTGAAAGATTTTAATAAATTTGTATTCCCTAATCATCATCAAAATGATATTAAGATGTTGGTACTTCTATCATCCATTCATGCTTACCTTACCTACTACCTACCTACATGTCATACCAGTATGACTGGCGAGAAAGGAGAATTCTTCGCCCCAAGAAGAAGAAGAAGAAGAAGAGCATCATCATATTATGTTTCCTATCCAGAAGGACGGTATACGATCAAATAATGCAATGCAATGCATATACTTAAATATCAGATTAATGATGATGGTTGATGGTCTATTCAACTTTCTATACGCAACACTGTATGTATATATTTGTTAAAAGTTTTTTTTGCTGGGAATTTGAAAGGGTCTTCTTCTTCTTTGGCTGGGCGGATCGGTTCCGTCGTCGTGAAAAATAAGTTATTGCAAATAATGAGCAGTGTCGTTTTTCTTGCAATCTTCGGAATGCAGAAGGAGATGTATCCACAAGTGGCGGGAAGTATTTTCCCCACCTGGGAGTATGAATAAAAGATTTTGTGCTGAGAATCAAAGAGGGATGGTGGTAATGGTGGCTGGCTAGGGTAATTTTCATTGCATAAAATAAACCTAATGCACCGTCTGGTCTAGCACACCGAACCACATAATACAGCCTCCATCATATCCAGAGGCGTAAAGGAAACCAGTATCAAAGGCAGAAGTTGTTAATGTATGAATCAACCATTAGTTTTTCGCATCCATCCATATTTACCGTAGGAAAGCAACAACCTTGATGAAAAATCGTGTAATTATTTATGCAAAAGATTGAAATGAAAAAGGTTCTCGTATCTGTTTCTGCATAAGAGATATGTACATAACTACTCCAATTTTTTAATTTGTTTGTGTACAACACAGAGATTGTAATCTCATTAAGTACAACTGAGCTCTGAAACAGCTCTTGCTAGATTTTGAAGAGCAAAAATTCAAAACTTTGGTTGCTTTCACGTGAGCAAATACTTCCAGTGAAAAAGTGCAGAAAATAGTAATCAGGAAAGAAGAATGACATAATTTATTTTATGAGGTTTTAACTCTTTGCCCTATTCACTACCTACATGTGTTCACTTTTCGCCTGACCTTCAACAAAACTTCACGGGGTGAATATTTTCGTTCAACCCATAACTGAAAACAGTGTTCTTTCGTTTTTATGACGAATATAAAATTTCGACAGGGTTGTTCTTTCTTGCTACCTTCTTCTGTTTTACATATTTTTGAAAATAACAAGATGTTTTGTAAAATAACAAGTACATATTTTTCTTAATTGTTTGGACAATGGTTGATGTGTTATGCATACATACACGCAAACAATACAACATTCAACGTAACAAATTAAAACAGCCCTCCGATGTCCAAGCTCCTTAATGAAAAAGGAGGAAGAATCGTAGTTTTCTCTACGTGAGTAACTTTTTGCATTGTTTTGTTGCTCGAGGCATAAAGTTAACGTTGATGTATGGCATTGCATGAGTGTTTCCTTTTTGTTAGCTCGTAGCATAATTACCTATGCATTCTTTGATTTATCACATTCTAAGATTTTCACGGTGGACGACTCCAATTCCAAGGAAATTTGTCAAAGAGCTCATGGAAAAAGGAGAAGAAGAAATTCCATTGAAAAAATGCTCCTTACTTTCCAGAGAGAAAACAACCTCATGCATGCATGCCAAAGAATCTGTCTTACTTACTGGTCAACCAAGCAAAATGTAGGATTGAATTATGTTAAATTGCACCCTAAAGTTTGGGTAGTTCTTTGTTCTCCGTCGTTGTGCCATGATGATAAAAATCAAGACTTGAATATTTCACTCATGACGATGGAGACTCTTGTTATTTTTCAGGAATGGTGACATTTTTGCAATGGGCAATTTCATGGCTACTCAACAACCAAAGCTAGATTTTATAAGAGAATAACAGATTGTAATACATGCATTTTATTTATCTCTTTTAAATAACCGCATCGTAATTAATACACTGCATGGTCCAGTCACAAGTATGCAAACTTTTGTATTTTTTATACTATCATATTTCTCTCATCAGGAAGTCCTACCTTTGTAATTTCTACTTTCCAGTAGATACAAGCTGACAACAATGAGTATTTACTTTATAAAATCGTATTTTTTTACAGAATAAGATTGCAAGTTTTTAGCCACTCGCTTACCAACCAAAACGTGTAAAAATACATTTTTATTGCCTGAGGAAAGAGGAAGACAAAAAACATTGTGTTGCTATTGCTGTCAAGCACAGATCAGTGTACGGAGTTTTTATTGGCGTTATGAAAAATGATGATGTTGAGTTGATGTGCTACTAGTGCTACAATATTTTTTCTCTGGTAACAAAACATTATTGGAACATTAGAGTGGACATGGTAAAAATATGATGGTGCAATAAAAAGAGTTATGATTTTGAATACATCCTTGTAAGTCCTAACATTTTTACGATACATGCATTCTCGACTTAAGACCTTCAACGATTTATCATGTTTTTCCTGATGAGATGAAGAAGATGTCAGAAAAACTTGTCATTCCACACTACTACCCGCACCAAAGCAAATCATACTATCACTTTTCTAGCTTGAGTGTTTACATTATGGTCAAAAAAAACTTTTTAATTTCTTGTTTGTTTCATTATATAACTTGTTTATGACTGTTCTTGGCCATTTTTACAACATTTCACAACTACCCAACAAAACAGCTCATACAAGCCAAATAAAAAGTTTGGAAGTCAAGCTTACGATTAGTGATGTGACGTGACCTACACCTAAAACTAATATATAATACCTTACGTGCCACTATAGCCATAAATCTAGTCTCAGAAAGCAATTTTCCACCTTCACTCCACCATCTATAGCTAATAGCGAAGAAAATAATAATAATTGTCACATTTTATTAAACCAGAATGAAAAACCGCGTACATACATGATGGGATGAATGAAATCTGTCGTGGTCTGGGTCAAGGAAGCCTCTTAACCGCATTCTAATACCGATCATCCTTCATCGTTTTGAATGAACGTGACATGACATGAGAAGGGTGATATTGTAAACACACTTTTTACTATGCTGGTTTGATTGAACTGATTTTTATCTCGGTCTATTCATTCTTGACATGATGATATGACAAATGCGATACCCAAAATAGCACGAGAATGCTAATGAATAATGATGGTGATGATGATGATAACCAGGATGTAATAAAACATGGATACATTTTTAATTTCATGTAAACGATCCCTGCAAATCTTGTAAGTCGAGCAGCCATTCCCTATTCTCCCTAGTTCATGCGAGTGTTTAAGTTTGAGCTTGTGTTATTTTGCTGAAAGTGTTTTCAGAAAGTTTATTGGAATAAAGTTTAATGAAGAAAAACAAGAGGATACTTACACTAATTAACTTATGCAATAAAATAATGGGCGACAACTGGTATCCTTGTTATATCACTTACCGGAAGATATATGAGGGCGAGGGTGAAAGAAAAGAGCACGACTAAGAGAAAAGGCCTTGTTCCTTTCTTTTCTTCACACGGGAAGAGTGCTTCAACTTGATATTTCCACTTGTGACGATAATGACGATGAGTAAGAATTCAGAGACTCTGTTTGGGTTGCTCGGATTTCCTCACAGATTTGACTCTGTAGAACTGGATAGGAGAAAATGTTCTCATGCACCAACAACAAGAAACATACTCGTTTTCGTATTCCACCGTGCCAGGAAGGAGGCAAGAGTGAAAAATAGTTTGAGTTACTCAACGAAAAATAAGTAATCCGAGAGGAGGATGAAGAAATAGAGTCCGTGGGGAAAATAAAAGATAAAATAAAACTCTTCGTCGTCCTAATGGAAACTTGACTTTCTTTTGCACTTGAAAACAGACGTCGTCTTGCTCGCTTAATACAATACAATATTTTTCGTTTTTGCAATTAATGTACGTGTAATGTAATACTCAAACAGGGTGATTGAGCTCAACTTTTTCGATGACACAACAAAATAATGTAGACCTTATATTTTTTTACTATTTTTGGCTGAAAATTTGGAACGACTTTCTTCTCTTTTCCCCCCTTCCACCTTTCTTCTTGCGGAGAAGCTGATAGCACAAGATAACTTTTTTTTTGCTTATTACTCCTATTTATTTTTAATGTGGAGGAGGAAGGAATGATTTTTATTTTGGAGGACTGACATTCAACTCAATATTATATAATTGCGTTTATTTTGTGTGGACTTAAGTGAACAAAGAAAAGGTGCTTTTCTTGTTGTGTTCCTCGTATCCTCCTTTCATGACCACCACAATGACGGGACTAAATGGTTGCCTCACTGAGCAAACACGTTAAGTATCAAATCAAGTGGCAAAATGAGCCAGCTTCAGTGTTCTTCAGGTTAACTTCTTTTTTACTCTTCATTCAACAAGACGCCTGCATAACCAGACGAAGACTTCTTCTGCTCAAGATGAAATCCCCTTTAGTCAGTGACAGTGGGACTATCAACCACTCAATTACATTATTTCTGGGTCCATGGGCTTTCAGCTTTTGTTGTTGTTATTAAGATACTGCTACTCTTTGGCCAGATTAGATTGTCATGATATGATATAGGATGCGATACGTTGCGATCTGAGGTGGACTGCAGAGATGAAGATGCTCTGCAGAGGAGATGATACAACAGGTAGACACACATTCGAAGATGAAGCCTCAAGCCGTCTTTGCCGCTACGTATTGCATTGTATTTGTATCTATACATCTATTCAGTCCGCAGTATTACATAAAGTATCCCAACAAATAATTCACGACGAAGAGGAGGAAACGAAGCCGCGATACGATGAGAAATCAGCAAATGCAACTTAATACTGCGTTGTCTTTTGTGTGTGAGTATGTAATACGTTTCAAATGGACAATTTAGTAATAAGACCTGAAAACTGCAAACGGGTATAGAAGGACCGTGATCATGATGATGACAGTGGTGGGGAAGAACACTGGAACGAAAATCGTGTTGCCGAAGTTCTGAGCGTTAAGCATTGCACTTGCAATGCACAATAGTTGGTGGACGTACCTTGCCTTTGAAATGATGATTATCATCATGATTTTGGTGATGGACACTTATAAACATTTTGCAAGGAGGAATGATGTGCAACAAGGAAAACAAAATTAAGCCATACTTTTCATGTAAAATTGACTATATAATATGATTTCTATGTTTATACAAACGGAGAAAAGGTACTCATGAGGATATAACTGTATGTGACTTTTCTCGAGAAAGAAATTGTTTTATTTGCAAGAATAAAATTGCCAGAGCAAATTTTCAATGCTGTAAAACGAAGTTAACATAATCATCTACTTTAAAAGAAACCAATTTTTTACCAATAATTAGTAGTACTTTATTTGTAGACATTCTAAGCATATTTGTTAGCATCAAAAGTCAGTAGTACGACAAAAGTAGAGAGTGGGCGCTTTGACTGCGGATGTAATTTCCTGCTGCGCTTGATACTTACAGCTTGTGCGCACAAATGAAGAGCTGAATTTACATGTGTCGGATAGAGTTTTAAAGTTGTGAACAAAATCGGCAGTTAATGAATATTTCGAAAATATTTCGTGTTGCAGAATTTAGAAAACACCGATAAAGTATGGGGCGCGCTCGCTGCTCTTCATCAGAAAAGTAATAAAAATGGTTTGAAAAGGGGACAAGAAGAAGACATTGACATGTGTCTTTATAAAACGTGGCAATTCAATGAAGGGAAAAAGTAAGGGAAGGATAACAACGATGCCGAATCCATAGGTATATAACTGGTAAGGTTCAGAGTCGTCGGCGGATCACAGATATTGACTACCTAATGAAAAGTTCATGACTGTGATATACGCTATATCAGGTACTTTATCGCTTCAATCTTTCCAGCCAGCGCGTCAGCGCCAAGAAATGACAAATTAAAGGAAAGTACTTTGATTGAGTCTCAGTTAAAAACTGGGACGTCAGGCCATTGGACAAAACAAGGACAACAAAAACCAGAATGTTTTGATAGGAGCAGCGTTTAAAGATACGCCGTCAATGTGGTGGCAATATTTTCTACGAAACATTGTTCAAAAGTCCAATTGGGCGTTATCATTGTGCCGCCACTGTCTATGAAAAGGCCGCTTCTCCCGACCTTTTGTTCTAGCTCGGTTCACAAGTATTGTTAAGCGAGACTCTACAGCTTGACTAATACAGTAAGACTTTAAAATAAAAGAATTGTCGCAAATTCAAAGAAAAAACTTCATTTGGTAGCATGGACAATTTTCGGAGTATAATTCTCTGATTAGCCTTTCATCCACTCGGGCACCGATGACCTGCAGAAAACAATTTGAGCAGCCAGGTTAAAATAGACTCTATTCCCCACATCCAGCGAGGCCCTATATAAAGAATCAAGATCCGTCTTCTACCCCCGCGTATTTGGCTGTTGTAATTTTCAAAATTAGATATGGCTGAATCGGATTTTTACAAGGAAAATGTGTCCCTTGCTAGTAGAAACTACAGAATGTGCTACATTCTCCGCCCTGCGTTCCATCCGATAAAAATCTGTGGCATCTGTGTGAAAAGCGACTACATCTCACTAGAGAGCACTAGAAGAACCTTTTGCCAACTTTTTTAAACCTGCTGAAAAAACGCCATCGAAAGTTGAAAAGTCTTCCGGTGCAAACCTCACGAGACGCCTAAAGAAAAAAGTCCGCCACGATTTCAAAAATAGTTCTAATTTTTCTCTCTTTACTATTTTCTGTAGCCAATCGAATTTGCTACCAAACTGCTATATTCGATTTTGTTGTAACTGTGTTTGATGAAAATTAAATACATTTTGATTCCCACCCGCAGTTAAAGCGCCCACTCTCTACATATATTTAAAATCTGATTAATCCTTCCGATAAAAAAGGGTTTATAAATTTTTGCATTGAAGTAGATAATCAAAGAAACTGTAGCGGTGAAACAAATTCAAACCTTCACTTTACACAAGACATCGAAATGACATTGAGTTATTATGTACCTTTAGGTACATACATATTAAGAACACTTTGTATCGCGTCGTCGTCTGTCCGTCAACACAATAACTTTCGAACCTTTTGAAACTCTGATTGCACCAATCGACAGCTTAGGTCAAGGCGGAGGATGAGTTCGTAGATGGGTTACCTGGGGTCACGAGAACAAGGTCAAAAGATAAGCGCAATAAATTGATAAGCGTTACATATAGCTTGTGATACATGAATCGGAAGGTATTGTCGTGCTGATACTGAATATGCATCGCAAATTTAAATCAGAACTTCCGAACAGGGTCAAAGGTCACGGTAAGTATTTCAAACGACCAACATAGCTATTGATATACCATTTGAAAGCTACTTCAGTGGTGATAATGTTTATGCATTGCAAATTGAAATAAGAACTTTCGAACAGAGGTCAAAGGTCATGTATTTTTAAACGACACATTTGGGGAGTGATATATCATTGGAAAGCTAGTCTATTGAGGATTTCACTTATGACACATTTTTTATGTTACAAATTATATCCGCTAAAGGTACATCTCGGATTGTCGGGTTTATTGACTGGAGATATATTTGACATATTTAAGGAACCGGCATGCGATATATTAACAGTGTCTAATATTGTACGCCTGATAAAAAAAACCATGGGTTACTTAAATACAACAGATGAAAAGGTTGTAAACCAATAATCACAACCAAAATTTCTTTACATCTTGAGAACGTGGTGCAAATCTGGTTATATGTATGCGTGTTAAAATATTTCATCTTAAATCCTATCATTTCAAAAACAAGACTATAAATTCCCAATTTTGAGAGAACCCACCTTACTTAGTGGTGTCCTTGAAAATAAAATGTTGTACGTTACGTAAGAAACAGTGTAAATTTAAAAGTACTTCAAAGTTTAACATTGTTTTTCATAACAACTTGAAAAGTGACTTTTTCAATAAAAGCAGCCTTGGGTAGTGCTAAGGTAACGACAACGTCAAGACAAAAATGATCCTATTTTAAAATACAAATCTGTGCTTAAGCATCTTCAAAACTACAGATGATGATCCACAAGGTAAGGTAAAGTGGACTACCAGAAAATAGAATATTTGGTTACTACCCTTGCATGTTACAGCTTGATTACATTACGCATACGGAAATGCAAAAAGAAAAATTTTTTCTTGATTACACACTACCATCATCATCAGCAGTACTTTTCGACGCATCTCATAGGATTGCACGGTGAGAACGATGTTACTGCAGTTTGAGCCGAGTCATGTTTTGTGTAAACTGCATTGCAATTTGCACACATGAAAATACATATTAGATTGGACAAAATACAGTGGCCAAAGCAGAGCCACTTTGCATTGAGTACATCTCTTGAACATACTATGCCTTAAAGCTCCGCTTCTCACTCAACTTCTGCCACTTAGTTTTTACAACTACTCACCTAGCACACAAAAAAGAAGGCTACCTCGTATGAATTTTCTAACCTAAACATTTTCTATTGAGAAAGGTGAACGGACTTGGGTGGAATGTACTTTTTTGTATCAAAAACGAATTCTTATTTTTCCACTCTCTCCTTCTCTCATTCTTTACATATTATATAACCACTTGTTTCCATCGGATATGGATTCATTTCTCTCTGCCTCCAATCTAATGAATGCGCATTCGGATTGAGTGGAGATGTATAGACTATACTCACACATAAGCAGACAAATTACTATCAGTGAGTGGTAGTGAGTGACCAACAAGCAGGAAGACAGCGACAATTACGATACCGATATGCGATAACTGCTAAATTTTTTATACCGACCGAGACAATGAGAAATGTGTACATCTCGGGAACAAACTGAATCTCAGTTTCCTTCTGCTCTGCAGTTTCACCGTAAAATAGGAGGCAGTAGTTACAGATGCGTCTGATTTCCGACTTGTATGCATTTCCTTCTTTGAGTGAGTAGTGATGGATTGAATGTGGTACAGTCGAGCAGCATAGCAGACAACTTAATTGCAATTTTTATTGCTCTTTATCAGTCCTTTTAATACATAGCGTGTTTGAATACATTCATACCACTATTTCTGTCAGATGGATGGATAGATGTGTATGGATAAATGATAACGTCAAAGCCATTTGACTAATTTTTCACACTTTTCATATTGTTTTAAATTTGGATCAGAAACGAAAAAAGCATACAACCACGACGGATTTACTAATCAAAATTGAGTTACAATTAAATTTGAAATGTATGAAATTTTGTAGATGATAATGGTTCACCATAACAAAGGATAATTATTATTAGCATATAATCTCTTAAAACAGTTTTATTACGTAGTGTGTTCACAAGAGATTTAAAACATTTTGAATCCCTGAAAAAAGTTACTAGCTACACCAATTGTCCTACCTAATAATCAAATATTCGCGCATTAACCGATTCCACATGTTTGTGCGGTGGTTGACGTTACTCTACACTGTTTTTATCATCATTTTAATGCAACTTACTATCTACACCACAGTTATGATCGTCATGACCATGATCATTGTCATTCTAAGAAAAGTAAGCACATTTCAATTGAAGCCTTGCCGTTATGACTTAATAATACCACGAGATAATAACGATGACATTGTAAAAAGTACCAAGGAAAATTCAGTTTTTCTCTATTTGTTATGCCATCAGTAGAGTCTACGAACAAAGGAACAAGTTCAATAAACGGGCTTGTTGACCCTCTGCGTACAACAAGCTTTTGTACCTATTACTCACTTGTGTAGATACACACTGTTCTACTTATTATGCAACAAAAATAACAACAGGGGAAAAATAGAAAAAGGCTGTTGATCAACTACATTGCTGCCAAGTACCTATGTTTTCGTGAGTATTTTGATGTACCAATTAATCGCCACAAGAATAATTAAATATAATGGCAAAGATAAATAACCTGTGGGCATGGGCACTCGCAGCAAAACACCGATAATATGATACCAACGAGGAAGAAAACTTGTCGCGAAAAATGTTTTTAGACTGCAAGAAAATACTTGTCCTTTTACGAGCGTACCATGAACGAACAAACATACGTAATTACAACCACGACATTATTCCATTCTTGCACCAAACCCAGCTCATCTTCTTCACCTTGCTCTAAACTCGACAGCGCAGATGCCGGGATGCGGTGGTTGCCGATAGTGGTGAATAAGATATTATTTGATGTTGAAACGTGATTTGCAACATCCTATTCACTCCAAGATTGCAAACAAACAAATCCATAATGAGATTTACTCTTTTTGAATGAATTCCTGGTGATCAAGCAAGTTGATATTCACATTGCATACTAATTTCTCAACTATTTAGGAGCGGAGGATCAAAAATGAATTTAATTTTGCTGCAAAAAAATTGTGTTTGTCCCACGTTCTTGCCGAACTGCACACTTTGATTTCGATAGGAATTTTTTTACTATGATGATTATCATCAGGTAAATTCAAACCAGGAACAACGCCAATATGAGTGTAATGCACACGCACCAATAAAAAAGAGATGTGAGCACATATTATTGACGTCTGCTACGTCCATGCATAAGTAAGTACTTGTGTGTGTGTATATAAATCAGATTGTATGTATGCATCATCTCCTGCATTGTTATCCCTTCACTTCTCTCCTTCACATGAAATTCAGTCTCTTTGTCACGGAAACCTGAAATGATATTCTTTTTTGTGTATAAAAAGTAACCCCCTCGAGAGAAGAGTAAAGAAAGAAGAGAAAGAAAGGATGCCTGACATGGCATCGCATGAGGATACTATTTCTTTTGGTTGTGTCTGTGTGAACAAGATTGGCTACAAGAAAATGATCCTCATAACAATGAAGGGACATTAAAAATGTATTTTTATTTCTTATACATTTTGATTGCGGGATTATAATGTAGGTAGCTGGCTACATAGTCAGATCAGAATGTAATGCAAAGCAATGTCTATTGTTGTACCATGCCACCTCTTCTCCGTTACAATTTCAGAGAAAACCGCAATTCGGGATGAATACAGCTTTGGGGATTTGGAAAAAGGCAAAGCGGTCTGTAAAAAAAAGTTAAAAAAGGTAGAGTCGAGAGCTGCTTCTGGGCTCCAGCCATAACGTTGTCGTCACTAGATTTGAGTTGACATTCATAATATGCTTCATTCTAACAGAGGTATACTTTTTGTGGAAAAAAATTTCGTCACGTTTTATGCTACCACATTCATCGAATCGACATCACTATCATCATGTCCGTGAAAGCAGGAGGATGGGAAGGAAGTGAGCTAGTCTATGGGCCAAAGCCAAACCGCACAACATGAATTGTCAAATTCGTTTTTGTGAAAAACAATGTCAAAAAGAAAATGTAATATTGCTGTCGCCAGCATATGGCACGTATCACGTAGTGTCCCTTTGTCATACTTTCAATACCGCTGCTAACAATATTCATACATCGTGGTGGAAGATGATATTTGCCAAGACACAAAACACAAGTGACAATCAGATCGAGTTCTGAGGAAGTGTTTCAATTCCATTTTATTGATGATGATGATCATGATGACGCTGATTTCATGTCATGTCACGTAATACTTACATCTTGAGGCAACGAAGGTAAAGGTTGGAACAGAGGATCAGCTTGTCACCAACCAAAGTGATTATGTCACATGTCGGGTCAGGACTAATACGACAGACAATGAGAATCATCTTCTATGTGGACAGATGATGACGGTGAACAACAGCCGGGAAAAATAAGTGGCAATCTTGTTACAGTCATCTCTCGAGATTCACATCCCTACTTTTATTCAAAAGGGGTACCTGATCTGAAACGAAATGGTGAGAATTTATGACACAAATTTTGTGCCGTTCCGTATGCTCAGCCCATTTGAACACAATAGGGACAGCCAGCATTGACAGAAACTCGTAAAAAAGGCATAATCTCAAAAATAATGATACACATTTTCATTACAAGACATTTTAAACTCTGTTAGTATTTTTATAGCATCTTTAAAAGAAATGAACCGTTGAGAACAGCAGGAGCAATAGTAATGGCTTTTAAATGAAATAAACTTATTTTCAGGCACACTTGATCCGCCGTCCTGTCAACTTGTTCTGTTTTCTCATGTCTCATTCAATTTGTGGCACCAAACTTCTTGTCTCCACTCCGCTCAGTCCCATCACCATAATCATTCTTACATCAGTTAGTATGCTAACCAGTCTCAAAACTACTTAGGTGGATATTTATGCAATTCCCCCAGTTATTCTTCTTTTTGCATCAATTCAGCATCATCAACGGAAAAATGTATTTTGTACCGTATCCAACTCCTATCTCGCTTCTTCAAGAACACACCACCTGAATGAAAAGTCAAGCTCTACCAAAGTCAGTACGAGAAGCAAAAGCAGAACGAAAAATCATAGGTTAATGATAACAAGTATAATACACATAATGTCAATGCAAGAAAAGAATGCACATCGGAGCAGCAGCAGCAGCATCCCTTCAACTATGCAATTTGGTAAAGAAGACACGTTCACAACTTTACGTTATGTTCATTAAATCACCATACTTTAGAAACTCGTGAAAAAATCAGGAAATCTCATCCCGTCATCATTACAACTTGAAAAAAAAATGCGAAGGAATGATAAAGTGGAAAACGTGTATCATCAAAATAGCCACAAGAACACAAATCTAATCGCCCGTCCCAAAAAGACAAGTTGAGGCTTGCGAAGAAGTTCTCAGTCAGGAAAAAGTTATTTGAGTTTGATGAGCATCATCAGTGCTTGCTTACACTGTTTACACCAACTTTCCCATAAATCAACATTTAATTTCTAACATATCATCATGATCGTCATCCAACTAGTATTTGCTAACTCTATCTAATCTTCCCATTTTTTCTTGGCGAATCTCAACTCTTTCGGTCGGCTCAGCTTCATTCCTGATATGATGTTTATGAGACATCATCACTTATTTTATTAGCTATATATATATAAAAAGACAAAAAAAGTAGTTGAGTTGGAGTGGAATCAAGTGGCTCTTGTACAAGCATCACATCACAGCTTATCGGATTGGTTGCATGTATATTGCTCTATATTATGTAAACACACATCATTATAGCTACTTGTGGTCCTTTCAAAAAACAATGAAATGCAATGAACTGCTTCGCTACTATATTTTTTGTTGGCAAAAAACACACATGATCTTGATGATGATGACGATGATTGCAATGTAACGTTACTTACAGAAGAAAAAACGCTGATCCGTGATGTACTTACCGTTGAATAGTTAGGTTCGTATTACTTAATAAACTATCATGTCCTAGCCTAACACCAAAAGAAAATAGTGTGCTGGCAGTACAAAGCAAATCTTTGAAGAAAGGAGATTAGCTTGGGTTGATGAATAGTACCGTATCGGAATCACTGTTTGGATTTGACATTTTTTCTTTCTCTCTCAAAAATAAATGACCAGAGGAGAAGAGAAGCTATGTTGCGTTGTACAGCTTCACATTAGATTACACGCACACATCCCTCGTCATTTCATCTCATCAAGCTCAAATACAGAGGAGCGACCTTATTAGTCGCCAAGTTTTTACAACTCCACTTACTCACTAAGTAAGCTGCTACTAATACCAATACCAATATAATTGAATAAGAGAAAAAACGTTAGTTAAACCCTTGTTGCTGTAACGCATATCTGTTGGAAAAATAAGACCATCAAATCAAACTCTCGTACAAGCTAGCAAGGAGCTTAATCTTATATTGAGACCATGATGTAGAAGAAGAAGAAGAAGAAGAAGGAGCAGAAGTCGAAGAAAAAAAGTTCCGTTAGATTGATTTGATTTCCTTCTACACATAAATATCAAATGAATTGCTTATTTGATGTGAATGGTGGAGCCAATGCAAAAGTCTTAGCTTAGCAACATCAGCACCAATCCAACAGCGGTTTGGTTCATTTGCTAAATCCTATTTTGCCATTTTTTTATGTAACACAAGAAACAAGGCTCGCTTGCTCACTCACTCTGACTTCTTGTCTTGTGTCCACTGTTGCTGCTGCTGCTGCACATCACTGCATTGCAATAGGGAAGAAGTGCGAATGGAAAAGCCGTGAGCGAAGCTAAAGCACAAAACGCAACGGCAAATAGACCCATAGCAAGTAATCATGCCCATCTATTGTTACACTGCAAAAAAAACTTGCACAAGATGTAACAATGCTTTTTTACATGGTCAGGGGATTTCATTTCGTTGCATGTGAGTGTGTGTGCTACATTTAAACTTTTTCTTGGGCTATTCTTTCGATCTCGATTATATAATCCTCTTGACACGAAGCATGATCAAGCCTGAAAGACGGCACATAATAGTATCATATCATGATATACTTATGCATCCAATTTGTTACACCATTGCTCGTCATCTCTTCAAAATATTCACCCTTTTCGTCAGCCAGTTCATTGTTCAACTGTTTTGCATGAGTCAATCGAAAATTTCCAACCCAATTTTTCAAAAACCTTTTTTTCATGCACGGACGATGATGATGAACAGGAAACACTTGGTTTAAAATCACCATTAACTTGATCATCATCATCATCATCCCTCTGTCAATATTTTGATTTCGTAATATACTTTCCCGTTCTCAACTGGTCCTAAACGAATATGAAATGAAGGGGCAAAATACTCGGGAAATCAAGTGACTCTCATTAAGAAAGATAAAGATTTAACCGTACGGTATACTTTTTCAGATCATTTGAAACGTTTTGTTCAAATTATGCAAATTAGTTTGACTATCCTAATATGACGCTGGTGGGTTGCTGCTCACTCACTTATGCTCTTTTCTTTTTTTATTGTACGAAACCGATAAAACCATGCATAACAGGTAAACATACAGGTGCACGTACGTGCGACGCGATCAATAAAGCAATGATGATGATAGTGGTAGTGCAAGTGGGATTTCTCTGATGGGAAAACGATCACACAAAGTTAATGTTAGTCTGATACGAGTAAGCCCCATAAAATAACACTATTTGTTTTAAAAGGTCAACAGGTGTCTTTCCCATTTTCCCTAATGATTTGAGAGAAAGCACAATTTCTGCTAATAAATTCATTCGAAACGTTTATCAACTACCAATGCCTGCAATTACCCAACTATGAATAAGTATTTATATGCTAAAACGATAATAAAGTTGCTCTTACGATCCAGTATTCGAGTTTGACCATGTTTGGTGGAACACACCACATCTATTTTGAACTATACATAATTGAACAACTCAATTTTTCTGCTTTTATGCCTAGTTTGTGAAAAGAACCAAATGAACAGTAAGTGTTTTTGCTTCTCCGCCCTCAAACGCTACATTGGAAGTCTACTAATCGATATTCAATGATTAGATCATTGTTTCAGCTCAGCAAGGCAGGAAAAGGACATTGTGAGAGCTGTGTTATCTAACGAGACCGTGTCGAACTTAATAAGCGTCTGTCACTATCGTTGAGTCAAGGTAAATCGGAAATGGGTGTATTGATTTTGTCGCAGAATTGCAGAAAGTGCAAAAGCCAAGTTTAATCATTTCTTCAAAGGAGATAAGATTTTACCATAATTAATAAACAACTTTGCTACTCTCTATGCTCCGTTTCAAACGTGAATTATAGCTATTTCAAAAGTAGGAATTTGGTTCATTTCGCAATTCCAATGTTTGCAATCTAAATAGGTCTAATATTGATTTGATAATGAATAGTGAGTGACTCTTTCACTGCATTACATAGTTTTCGATGCAACCATACCTTTATTTATTCACAAATGATTGGGTTTGTGAACTTGTGAAGAAACACAGCCAAGGTTTTCTAATAACTCTTACTCAGTTTTTGTTTGCACTCTTTATAACACATTGTTTCATGACGGCAGTGCAACTTCATATTTTTAAAAACATTTTTACTTATTTACGAAATGTGATTGCAGGTCTACTCACAGTGTACATGAGCGTGCCTGTGCTCAAAAATTTCTTGGACTCGTGCTACTGACTACTGAACTGAAGATGGTTACCTCCGCAGCAACGTCGCTTCAATATAAGACGTTGCAATACATTCATACATATATACATAACAATAAGTAAGAACATGATACAACGAAGAGTGAAAGTGCTGGGAGAACAGAGTGGCAATAAAACTGGAGATAATATAACTTCTTATCCCTTTTGTTTCATTCTTCATGTTTCCACTCGCCTAGTCTGCACTAGGACTACATAAAGATGTTTTGTGACTGATTGTGAGTCACGTTCATAGTTTCGCATAGCTAGAAAACGCTTGCAAAGCTGACTTTGTTGAAACATGCAAGTGGATTGTGGAGTATTTAGTAGTCTTCAACCAACCCCCTCTTATTTATGAGTTTTGTGCAATTAAGCTAAAAGTAGTGGTGTGGTAGTGCTGAGAAGTGAATGTGCCAAAAGAGGATATTATTCCTTTCCGTAGAATATTAATGATAAAATGCAACACATGACGGTTTCTTAGGCCAACGCCTACATAACTCCTGCCAAAACACCTACTATTACTACTAAACTAAACTACTCTATCAACCAATCGTAATTTTTTACTCTCTCACTGTGCAATCCTCAGAAATGAATCTCTCCTGGTAAAGTGCCAGTCATGAACGGAGTAAGAAGTCGTGAACGTGGTCGTCTCCACAACTAGGTGGTAATTTATCGATCATATCTTATCAATATAGTAGGTTTGATTTACAGAGCTAATTTGAACCAACAACGTGATTTGTATTTACACTGCACTAATTTCCCAATGTGTTTCGTAGGTGACGGAATATTATAGTTTGCATACATATAATAAAAACACTATCGATTAACCGATGTATATTATTATGCTATTTGTAATCAATATTAAGGCGTTAGGAAGAACAATTCGTATTATCTACTGATATTAATACTACAGCATACTCACAACATCAAATATTGATTAGGAAAAGTTTTCATTTATCTTTTGTATATTACATGTTAAACTTTAAAAGTTGAATTCGAAGTTTTGATGGTAGCAGTTTTTACCGGATACCATTTTAGTATGTGCTTTGTACTTGTACTGCAGTACTCCTTCTGTTTTTTATCTCATTGCTTTCTCCCTCTACACTCTGTCCCGTTTTACAGGATGCATTAAGAATAAAACAATATGGTATGCCGGCATGGTCATAGAAACGCCCTTGTACTATAATTCTGATCTGATGCCTGATAATAAGTTGTCAAGGTGCTCTAGTTACTTTGGCTAAATTATTGTACGTTTATATATATTACAGGTATTCTTAAATTTACATTAACAGTGGCCAGTTCATCTTCTCCCGGTTCAGACAAACTATTTCATTAGCCTACCTTAAAATATTCATTGATTGTATCTTATCGTGAGCTCTTAAATGTCGTCAAGATTTCCAAAAATGTTAATTTTTGGAAACAAATTCCAGCTGGTTAAAATTTGACTAAAAATGAAGAGACTGAGCTGACTGATGAGTAAAAAAAGTCGTAAAATCAGTTACTTTTATGTCGTACTTGAGTATGCTCAACACTTGATTTTGAAGCAGCTTTTGCTCAGAACAGAAGACGAAGCATGAAACGGTTAACGATCTATAGTATATTTGTTTGGTTTGGGCGCGATAAAAACGTCTCAGGAAATTAAAGACGGAGAACCGCCTTGCTTGACGCACAAACACAAACATGTATCTACACAAGAGACAAAAGTGAGCTGATGGAGAAACCATGTTTAGGTATGGATGAATAAAATCCACATAAGTGGACTGATAGAAGTAACTGAATGGAGGACTGATTGTCAAAAAGATGTAGATGTCAAATCTCAATGTCTAGTTCAAATGGGAATATTAAAACGTCAATCTTACCTACTACTAAACGGCTAAACATTCAATTTTAGCCAAATTGGATGACTTTTACTATCTTGTAACTTTTATACCGCGCAACAACTTGGCTGAAAAATATTTAGTAGAAAGTCCTTGAAGTGTAACCTAATGTGCCAAGTTTGGCCAAAATCGGTTAATGTCTGTAGGAAGGAGAGTGTTAACTAACGGACGGACAAATCAGTGTAGCTATAGCTTGGTGAGCATATTCAGCTACGTAATAAGAAAAGGAACAAAATTATGATTGAGTCAACTCAAGTTACATCCG
This sequence comes from Orchesella cincta, assembly GCA_001718145.1. Lineage (NCBI taxonomy): Eukaryota > Metazoa > Arthropoda > Collembola > Entomobryomorpha > Orchesellidae > Orchesella > Orchesella cincta. Next base: position 36,648 of record LJIJ01000648.1, on the reverse strand, counting down.
AGGAAGATGATGATGATGATGTCATTGAAGAATGTTTGTTATCTTAGTCTGATTTTATGAAGAAAGAAATTAGGAAATATCATGCTAGGTTGAAGCTGATGTAAATTACAGTTTGCGAAAAGGTGACAATCGCGAAGCAAAGAAGCTGTTCGGCATTCAATTTATTTGTAGCAATTAAACGATCCATATAATTCGTATACCGTGACGATGACGAGGCTGACGATGAAACAAAACTTGTTTCATCTCACTTGTTACTAAACCAAACCACTCAACAGTTTGTATTAAGCAATGTCATCTTCATCATGAGGAGAATTGGGTTGAAGAGAATGAATCTTCTAAGCAATGCCGTTTTCTGGAGAGGCACGCATGAAAATTATGGTCTCAACCTTTTTCCAGGATTTTATACGATTTCCTTGTTGGCATAATTTTCTCGTTGCTACACGAGCTTTGGATTGCCAAAAAAGTTCTTTCTGGCTGCTTTATTTAAATAAAAGACTTAACTTATGCGTATTATTGTATACGTGTATAATTTGATGGAATTCTTGTTGGTGATGAGTCGTTGACCGATGTAGCAAGTAAGTGTATTTTTGATGGAAGAATATTCAGTTGTGGCGAGCTATATTTCATTGGTTTTTATATGTTAAAAGCCTCGTGTTTAAGCATGTACAGGTACATCCATTTTACAGCAGGTTTGCACAACCCATTTACTCACTCCACTTTCGGAAAGAAAAGTATGGATGGTGAATCACAAAGAAAACCTAGTTAAAATTTCCTTTTTTGTCATAATCAAAACCGTAGTTTCTCTTCATGCCCAACTTAGAAAGAGTGTTATTGCTCTTATTTTTTCTCGTACGTACAACAAGAAACGGGGATGATGCATATAACCAGCACAAAGAGGAGGAGGGGAAGATGATAACGACGAAGAAAAGAAAAACTCATTCGTTGTCGTTTTATTCATTCTACCGCGACTCCAGTTTCCATCCTGTTCTTTTATTTGGAAGTGCTTATCCACAATGTTTATTTATTTTAAGGGGAATACACACCAATTCCCTTGATGGCTCAGATTTCTTTTCTCTGTGTACATTTTTGCATTAAAATTCATTCTTAGCTCCAGTTACTTTAACGTTCCAAGAAGAATAGACCTTCGTCTAAATTCAAATACAATTAGTGTGACTAAATTGAAAAACAACTTATGGGACTGCGTTTGTTCAATATCCTCATACCTTTTTCTTTATCAGTTAGTCAATCTTACTACCTTTTGGCACACAAATGGTTTGAGGAGCGTGTTGTATACTTAGTTTTGAATGATGATGATGAATAAAATATCCATTATTATTCGACATTGATTGCAACTTAGCGTCTTTTTCTTGAGGTACTTTCCCCATTAACTCTGCTCAATGAATATTGTGCGTCATTCTATTATGTACTCACTTTTGCAATCTGGGTTTAAAAACAAGGAAAAATTACTTTTCCTTTCTTCTGCATGATTGCATTCTGACTAGGAGCGGATTGGAGCATCGTTTGTTGTCGAAAATAGAGTTGGTGCTTATACCAAAAAAAAAAGAAAACTAATTGAAAGTTTTATAATATGCAATGCTCCGTTTTTATAGATGGAAGGTGCAGAGCAACGTAGGCAAAAACTCTATTACATTTTCATTGATTTCCATCAATTTTCTTAAACAGGATTACCATGAAATAAAGACAAAAGAGAGAAGTGAGAGCCTTTCATGCATCAGAAATCAAGAAAAAGGTTTGTGGCAATCAAATCTAGAGCAAACATTCATTTAGACTGGGGAACCAAAAATGTTGCCAATAGGAAGGTATGGACCATCTGAATTTGCTCGTTTTAAGAAATAATAGACAATTGCATAGTCGTTAAGCAATGATATATTTGTTGGGAAAGGGTGGGTGTACCCCAAAAGGAAATGAATAGGCAAACGAAGGAAATGGTAATAGTCTTTTAATTTTCCGGTAATCGTGAGACGAGTTTATTTAAAAGTAAACGGAACTGACGATGAGTGAATCGCGATTGTAAGCAGGCTCTCAACCTACCCCAGCACCGATTTAGCTGTGAATTATTATCTGGAGTGGTTCCCACATAACACAAAAAGTAAGCTGAGCCCACAAAAAAAGCGGGGGAAAGTGATAGGATGACAATGACAAGGTGGAATGAATGTCCGACAAAACATCGTAATTCAGGCGTGCCATACTAAAGTAAGAGAAAGCGTATAAAATAGCGCTACACATTTTTTCCTCGTTAATACTTGGGAGTAAGTGGGAAGGAGGAACTAACTAGGGAACGATAAGACAAATATGTTTTTTCTCAATGGGATGGAACAAAAATCTCTGTTTCCCATTCTTTTTTCCTTTCAGTCCAAAAAGTATTTCTCAACGAGCATCGTCATCAACATCAGCCACTACTTCTGTTTGGAATTTTTTTACTGTTCATAAAACAAAAAAATGTTTACTCCAACATAGTTGTTTCTTCGCATTTTTCAAATGTGTGAATTTTATCCATCCAGCCAAATCCAAGTCAGCCCTTTTCTCTTTTTTTGTATAGTGATATATTTTAGTTGTGCTCAAGCCAAAGCTAAGAAGTGAAATGAGCTTCTTACGCAAAATATACCTGCAGTAAGTAAGTTAAAAACGCTCACTTTTAGATTTATTTTTGAGCCCATAAAGAACAAGGGAATGTTCATAGTTAAAGAGTAAAAACCGTAGAAAAGGAGGGAGGAATTTTCTGACGTATCTTTTGCTTTCTCTCACCTACTGCTGCTTGATTTCTCTTTTAGGTTCTTGTACAAAAACAAGAAGCAAACTCCTTTATAAAAAAGAAGTAGCTAAACTGGAAAGCCGAAAAAGACTAGAGCCCAGACCAATAGGGCATACCAAAGCAGCCAAGTGAGTTGGGAGGTGGACGAAAAAGATGTTACAAAAATAGAGAGGCATAAATTCCTTCTTTTTCTTTACGGACCTTGTACAAAAGTAACTGAGTGAGAGACGTGAAATTCTTATAGAGCTATTTGTGTAGTTGTTCCATTGCGAATTGCTAAAGTAGTCAAAAATGGGCGAAAACATGATAATCACGTTGTTGTGATGCACCACCTCTACCACTATCGCTGCAAAAGGAAGGTATCTATCTACATGTTCTTTTTTTTGCTGGTTCAGGTTGTGGTCCGGTTTGCTCTTTCTTGTATAACATGGTGTTTGGAATGTTATCTTCAGTACCCAATGTTTTGAAGACTTGTGTGTGTATTTCCTTTCGGAAAGGTTTTCGGGAACTGCTGCAACAACTGCAAATAGAACTACAGACTTTCTCTTTCTTTGCGAGAGGACAGAGAGAAAAGGGTGCTTCTCTCACTCAGTTTGGAGCAGCCGGATGGTGGAGGGAAGAGAGAGAAAAAAGGAGAAAGAGAGACAAGACAGGGAATGTATACATAGTTATAATATATAAAGGAGTTGAATGGTGACATTCCCGCAGAGTTTGCAAGTAGATGGCTACCAACACTAACGATTCACTCTCTCCTTCACTCACTCCATCACTAGAGCAGTCAGTCAGCAAGAGTGACAGTGAAACGGGAGAAGTGGAAGGAGAAAGAGAAAGGAGAGAAAGCGGCACCGCAGAATGTAGTTAAGCTTTTTAAGTGAGTACGTACGTAGGACTGATAGCGTGTAGCGCATCCATGAACAAATTGGTGTAAAGAGAGGGAGCTAAAGGGGAAGAAAGCAGAGAAAAATTATCCAGCAACAGATTTACCTGAAAGAAAGAAAGACGGAGAATAATGAGTGAGTGAGAAGTAGATCGAGGGATATAGGTAATATTGGGTAGACAGGAGGAGCGTAGAAACAAAAGAACACTTTTCTCGCATTTTTGCTCCATTGGCTGGCATGAAAGACAAAGGAAGGAGCGGAAGCACAGTGGGTAGTAGTATCAATAACAGCGGCAATACGAGAAGTGGCATTGGTGGTGGTGGTGATAGCTCATCTTCGATCAACCATGGTCATAACACAACTACAAATCCAGGGGCGAGCGACCATGCCACTGCTGCTGGTGCTATCGGCATCAATAGATTGAATGAGGAGGGAGTGATGCTAAATATCGCCAGTGGTAGGAGCAGCACTAATAGTAGCGGTGGAAGTAGCATACCACGGAACAGTGTAAGTTCCGGCTGTGGTCGCACAACTAGTACTACCAACGTCGCTCTGGGTATTGATGAACATGGATTTCCACCTGAAGGGAAAGCCAACCAGGGAAACAAAGGACAAGGAGCAATAGGCGCAACATCGTGGTTGTCCTCGTCATCATCAACTTGTGCGTCTCACAGAGCATCTGAAGCCACTTCAAGAACAAGTTACAATAGCATTAGAAGTGGCAGCAGCTCAGTTGGGCACTCTCCGAAAAAGACTGTCAGGATGAACAACAGCGTGACCAACACTTCCAATCAGTCGCTTCAGCAACAGTCAAACGCACACCAGCCGAGCCAGCAGCAACAGAATACAAAACCTGCAACAAGTAATCACAGCCCGATTAGTTCCTTGCTTAGTGCACTCAGTGGTGCAGCTGGCTCCAGCTTTTGCTCATCTGGCTTTTCCATTTCTGGTGCGGGCAAAAACTTTTCAGCCACCACGGGATTTCCTACTCCCTCATTCAACTTCATTAGCAGCACTTTGTCTTCGTCATCATCCTCCTCCAACGCTGCCTCTTGTACAGAGTCAAGTGGAAGGACAAGGGCCTCCTCACTTTCATCATCGCCCTACGAAAAACAGCGACTGGTGAAAAACCACTCACCTGCAGCCGCATCTATAGCAAGCAGAAGCAACCATATTTCGACAAACAGCAAAGTGGAGAAGGTGCTCAACTCAATACCTGGATTGACCCTGGGTCAGGTTCAAGGGACGAGTGTACCTCCGTCGACTCCTTCGCCTACTGCAACAACATGGGCGCACAGGAACTCGACGGAATGTACGACATCATCATCATCATCTAGCACCATTGGCACAGCTCCTGACAAAACTCTAGAGGATGGTGGAAAGCCTGTCAACTCCATTTCCACCCCGTCACAAACCATCGCCAACGCAACGGCAATGTGCAATTCTCTAGCATCATCAGCAGCTTCCAACAATAAATCCGGAGGAATGTCAGTTCCCCAGGTTCAAGTCCAGCCAGTTCCGCCACCGTCAACTGAAACGAGTTCATCGATGACGACAGCAACAACTACTACAACGAGTGCAAAGCCACTTGGCATCACACCAGATCCAGGTCAACAGAGAAAGCATTCTGCAACATTTTCCTCTTTCAAACTCTCAGAAAATGCACCGAAAAGACCTCTCAAGCTGAAAAACCACTCCGTACACACACTGGAGCTCTACGACACACTTCATTTCAAATCTTCAGCAGCACCACAGGTAATAACGAATCTCATTTCATTCCATTTATCATCAGACACCTAAAACGTCAAAAGTAGCTCAAGTTACAAAAATCTTTTGTTCTTGAGCTCATTCATCTCCCTTACCTGTTACACGATAGGAGCATCAATCCATTGTGGCACAGAGTACAAGCTCATCCAGATAATGAAAATGAAACACTGCCGAATCTTCCTAAAACCCTGCATCTCTGCTTAAAGTGAAACCACAGCATTTCCGGCTTAGCTCTACTCACATTCCGCAACCCGTGTTTCTCATCATGAGTCTCGTAAAACAGACTTGTCGCTCTCGAAATTATCCTTTCACTAAAAGGCGGCCATAAAAATTATATCCTCTGAAACCATGTACCTTCTTATATGCATTCTAACCATCTACAAACATATTATGCAGAACATGAACTGAACATGACCTCGTGATTTGATAACTTTTAAAGGAAACTCAGATTCTCGCTCTGCAAATTTTTAACACTGCCTTCTCTAAATCTCTAAGAATGCCCAAAAGACTCATATAAAATCTTGGAGGCATAAAAACTGGAAACGAAATTACTTTACATCGTCACCATCACCATCAACACTTTTGGCCACAAGGTCCTAATAGAAAGAAGGTTTTTTGAGGAGGAAAATGTTGCCAGCTATTTCCGGCTAATGTAATGTCATATAATCCTTTTTCCATTTCCTCTCTCAAGGTCGCTTCATTTTTTGTTGCGGGAAGCCAACTTAACTAGCAACCTTAAGCCAAAAAGTGACACTTAGCCATATGATTTTGCTTCATTGAACAACGTTCCCATGTACAAATTTCACAAACGGAATTCAAAACGACTCCTATAAGGATTTTGTTTAAAAACATGGTTAAAAACGAACAAATGTTTAGCACGAGAAATACGTCGATTCCTTTTCTAATGAACAAATGGGGCTATGCAAGAACAGTAAAGTAAGACTGTTTGGGTCAGTTTGGGTGGTGGTTGGTAGTCAGTAGGCAGATGCCAAATGCAACGTATTACATAAACAACACATCAAAAAGTTTCTTTTCCTTTCATTTCATTTGTGAAGAAACAGAAGTTTCAATATGAGCGTTTAGGACCATTCAAACATACATACCAACTATATGACGTTCATCAAAGTTTGACTTTTTCATTTTCTTTCTCTTGCTTATTCACTCAATCCTCTTTTTTGCTACTACTGCCCTTAAACAAGATGTTTAGAGATACTTTTTTATACCCAAGTTCGCGTGTATAATCTCGTGTAAACACAGAAGATTCCTTGTTTTGTCCTGGGGACATCCATTTATTTTTATTTTATCCTACTGACTGTTGCATTATATCTCCATAGCGTCACTACCACTCCAATCCAACTAACGAATATTATCATTTGGTCATGGACTAACCCATCTTTCCTTTTTCTGTTGCTTCTGTTGTGTTGTGACAGGATCCAAGAGAAAAAAATGTGACGTTTGTTTAACTTGCTTCCAGTGCATCGCGTTCAACATTGACAGTCACTTGTAGATTGAGGCGGCGATACATAAACAACAGTTAGCGTTGTAGTCAGCCGCCAGGCCAATGTTCTTCATTCTCTGAGTTCCTATGACAAGTTTTCGTTTGCTCAGAGAGCAGCACCGAACCATGGTTTGTCTTCCAGTTATTTGGGGGGAAAGGGAGAGAAAGACAATAAAAAACTTGTCTTGTTCTCACCTGGGACTTTTTGTCTGTTTATCGAGGCAGAAAAAGAATTTGATAGATAAACTCTATTGCTACCGGGCTCCGTACCTTGCTTTCACTTTTGCTTCAAACTGAATTGGGAAACGAGTTGGAAGTAAAGGTTGGCATGGTTGACACAAGTCCCTTTTGCGTCCCAGATCTGAGTTTGGATTTGGATTAGTGGAATAAGTAGGTTTGTAGGCATAAGCATCCAGTATTGCCCAGAGGGTAAAAAAATTCACAAGATTTACGGGATTTGGAGTTTAGCCAGCTTGTCTTCTCAAAACGTTATTCCTCCTGATCAGTCGCTTCCAGTCATCTGGTTCATCCAAATTAGCACATGGGGAAATGAGATACATTCAAACATTCAATTTATAACTGTTTTGCTTTCTGTTTTTTTAGGCAATGTCAAATCTTAGCACGACATCGTGCTCATCATCAAAGTTAATCTAATAAGGTTTTGATTTGAGTTGATTTTATGCTGAAAAGAACTCGATAGGAAGTGTATTTACGAAGAAAATAGGATTTATAAGTATGTGCATCATTGCGTGTGATTAGGATAGATTGTACAAAGAACAGGAATGGAACGCGTGTGTGGATAAATAAATAGAGGTTGAAAAGTGGCTGGAAATGTCCTATATATACTCATGGTTGGGGGGACAGTCAAATCAAGGGATGGATTTGACCTGTCATTTATATTTGTTTTCTCTCACTACCAACTCGCACTATATTTTCATCAGCAACGTCTAAGGAAAAAAACTGTTGTGAGGTTTTGTTCTAGAAAAGTCAAGTGAACGAGCAGGCACACGATTCTGTTCCTTCCTGATTTCATGAAAGGTTAGAAAACTTGACGTGTTGTGTGGCTTCATGATCACGAGGATCATATATTTTATCACCATCGATTGCAAGTAGAAAGCAGAGGGGAAACCAAACTAATTTTTGGCTATCATGTGGATTTTGCTTTGGTGTACTAAATCACAGAAAATTATTTGTATTTACACTAACATTACAAGAAGCCACAACAAACAGAACACTATGATTGCTGTTTTTCACAGACACTAGATTTAATATTGAGACAGACAATATATTGCCCTGTCCTCTTGTCATAGTCGTGAGGCTCAACTTTTGACTTTTTATCTCTTGACAAAAAAATACATTGGTGTACATACGTACGCATGAAATACCGTGGTTGAAAAAATATTATAGGGTCAGCAGAAGTTTTAGCAAACATTCAAGAAAAAAATGTGACAACGAAAATTCAGCATATTTTCTCCATCCTATTTCTCCTACAAGGAGTTTGGTTTAACCTAGTGATACACGTGGCCTTAATTCTTTTCCAGTTTCATTGTTCCCCTTTCTAAGTTATAAGCAAAGGCACCGCTTTATATTCAAAGGGAGAAACGCAGCAGAGTTTAAAATATCTTGAGTACGTCAACACAGTGTGAAATGGCATTATGTCTATATCATTATCATCATCATCATCTAGACTCAAGACTCCGTTCCAATTCCACCCCAGGAAAAAAAACTTGAGCTTTCGGCAACGCATGGCATTGTTGTTTGTTGCAAAGAAAGAAGTACGGACAGATGAAAAGGAGAGAATTGAAAATTTTATAAAGGTGGAAGTTGAAGAATGTTTCTAAATTCCCTTTTTAAGTAACAAAAGAAGAAGGAGGATTTTTCCCTTCATGTCACCCATCCCATCTCTAATCCAGAAGCGGAGAGGAGCACAGGCACAACATACCATAACACGGGAGCACACAAACAAACTCAAACAGGATAGTTTACAAATGAGAGCAAAGAAAGAGAAAGGGGGAAAAGCTCATAAGCTCTTTTATTTTGTTGTTTTCTTGCAGAAAACCATGATAACCACGCGGCTTAACTCTTTGCCTTTAGATTTTGAAACAGTAGCAGTGTGCCGTACCGTATTATCTCTTTCTTTTGTAAATTATCTCTCCAGTGGGTTGGATTTCATACAGAAAAACTGGAAAGGTATAATATGAATGACTCAAGAAATATGGAAGGAAGTGATGATGGAGATGGCGTAACGTTAAAAAGGAAGCTTGTTTATCTACATATTTTTTACCCCACTTTTTCAACTTTTTCCATCATCACAATGTCAACAGGGCAGCTAGGGTTGCTAAGTTTACATCTGTTTGTTGGTGATGTGATATGATTATGCTGAGGTTTATGTAGAGTCCCTGCAGATTCACACCGGACCATATTGTATCATTTCATAGTGAGTGACGACTGTAAATGTAAAAAGTAATACGCGTTGCTGTGTAAAAGAAGAATTGGTAAGGTAAGGTAAAAAAAAGATGGGTATGCATTGCATCGACATTCGTTCCAGTTTCTTGAAAATAGGGTACGAATAGATATAGCAAAGGAAAGTCAGTGAGGAAGGAAATTCATCCGACCAGAACATCCCCCAAACGTTATAGCTAGGTGATGTACTCTCTTAGCATAGTGAATGCAAACGGAGTTCTCTCACTGCTCGATCTATCCATCTCTTATCCTCACACATCAATGTCAGCAAAGAGCAGCGTGACTAAGCAAGCCACCACACAACACTATATGTACAAAATATTGTGCAAGTAAAAACAAAAGTTACTTGGCCATAATAAAGCTGTAACTGTATTACTTTTTCCAAACTCAAATGTCATCATGATGGGAAGGAAGACGGAGACAAATTTTTCATACTCATCCTCACTTTCATTCTCGAGAGAGAGAGAGAGAGTTTTGTAGCTGAGAAAAAAGATGGAATATCAAGTCAATCAGCAAAATTGACAATGGAATCAATTGAATGCATTTCCAATTCACCTTTCGTGTTCCCCCAACTCCGCTCTGTGTGCATTGCACTGTCGTGTAATCGATATGGCAAATCATGCAAGATGAGAATGAAGTGATCTAATCTTAAGATGGAATTGACGCAAAAGATAGCAGCCCTGATTTATTTGCATCTAGTTCTCATGAAGGTAACGAAGCTGTGAAATAAATCAAGATTCCATTTTATATTTCCTCGCTTGACAAAATATAAGCATCGTCGAGAGAGTTGCGTTTCATCATGATGATATGATAGTCTACCTTGACATTACTACATACGTAACTGCATCTCCTGCTCCATGACATGACAACCAGAGTGTTTGAGCGAATAAAAGGGGAATTTTTTCTTAGCAACCTACTCAACTAAGTTTTCACTGTTTAAAGTTGTTCGCCGCTACTTTCCTTTCCATTATACATTATGCAAAGGGGCAGAAGAAACTCTTCAACTTTTTTTTTGCAAGATGTGATGTGATCTTGCTGCTCCCTTGGAGACTTTTAATTGAGACATGGATGCTTAAAACATTCATCGACTTTTAGTTTTCAAGAGTTGAGCTTGCTTTCCCTTTGAACGTAAAACAAAGGATGGGGAATGCGTCTAGTTATGAATTTGAATTATTTATGAATTAGCATGAGTTGAGGAGGAGACGAGACTTTTGGTTAGTTAAGTTTTTTGGAATTGGAATCTCTTCTGACTTTCTCTCCCAGCTGGGTCGGTCGAATGTCAAAGAAAATTGACCAGGTTTCTTTCGTCATCTAATCAGGATGATGAGACTTCAAGGCAAGAAATACAAATGATTACATTAGTCTTGCCAATTAACTTCTTTTTCAGTTTTGTGCTCTGCCCCCGACTTCTGCTCCGTGTCGACTCGATGTCGATAAATGAGGAATAATATAGGCAACTCAATTGAGAAAATTGTACTCCAAGATGCTGACTGGGTTGGCTTGAGACTGAAATAGAGCAACCTTGACAATCATTATCATTACATTAGAAACCTCCTTTCTCTACCTTTGCAACGCCAACGGAAAAGGAAAGGACGGGAGAAACAAGGGAAAAAATAGCATGATAAAGAACTCGTAAAGGGGAAGCGTAATGTGCACGCAATTGAATGGCAAAGTGGAAGTTGTTGAAGGGGAAAGTGGAATGAGAGCAATTGTGTGTGTGTGTGCGGAGCATATGTTGATTGTGATAATGTTACTTTCCCCAAAAAGTTTCCGTTTTCCTGGAAGAAAGCACCGTGGCTAGAATTGAATGTATTCAAAGACTCGGTTTTTCCTTTCCTCAAGATTTGCTCAAAGTGATCTCCTCTCCTCTGTTCCAGTCTCCCTTTCTTTTGTAACGGAAGAGAAGAGTGTAAAAAGAAAATTATTTTATTAGTGTCACTCTATTACGATTACATTGAATTTCAGGAGAAACCAAGTGTACGCTGGTATGAAACAACGTGGTTGAGTTTCCCTGCATACAAATGGCAACGTTGTTCGTCTAGTATCACTTTGCCCTACTGGGAATATACAAATGCCTCATTGTGCCCAGCTTCGACAAATACAAATACATTTGCAAGCGGGCAACAGAGGATGATGATGATGGAGTAACTCTAACGTGTCCTTTCACTGTCTTCCCAAGTGACTTTAGCACGTTGAACATGTACAAATGTTGAACATGAAGGCAACTCTCCAAAGGGAATAGAGCATGAACACCAAGTGCAAAAAACGGTCACCTATTTATATTTATGTTTTTATTTCTAAGGAAAAGTGAGGCGTTCCAGAGTACATGCCAACCACCGCATCACGTGAATGCATTAATAGAATAAATATTCAAGTGAAGTAGCACTTTCCTCCCTCACCTCTCATGACGCAACTGAAACAAAATATGTAGGCTGTAGCTGCTCCTATCCAATATAACAATTATATATATTTTAGATTAAAAATTTCATAAACATACATTAATTTCCGTACCTTTAATTTTAATCAGTTTTCTTCGTGTCGCTCATGTTTCCGTGTGTATAATTGCAACTGTGTGGGTGGCGGTGGTTGGGTTGGTTGCTAGTTGCTGTTCTCAATTTAGAATCTAGAGTGTCAGCTTAATTTAAATAAGTTGAATGTGTGATGTGGTGGTATTTTGTCAGAGTCAAAATCGAAATTATCATGTTTGTTACGTCCCCAGTGTCGTATTAAATTATGTGCTTGGCTGGCACTTGTCTCATACAACAAGCACCCGCAGCACCCATTCCAAGTCACGCCATATAACTTTATTTCTCTGCCCAGAATCACTTTATTGGGGGGTAGAAAATTGCCCAATTTACGAGTTCAGAGTTAAAACAAAGGGGAAAATTTAACGGAGCTCTTTACTACATGTGCTGCTTTCTTCTTCCGCAATGCAAAACGCTATAAAATTTGGAATGTAAATGCACATGATATTGGGAGAGCTACTACGCTTTCTTACGATTACAATACCAACTACATAATTGCGTCTCTCCTTTCTCTTGCTCTGGCTATCCATCCAAATCAGCTAGGCTCACTTGTAATCAATCAGTTAGTCAGTCGGGAGCTTTGCAGAGAAACACTCTTCCTGTTAAACTACTTTAACACGACCAACGGCCATCCTATCGTTTCCGTTCTTGCTGGAACTACTCTGTTCTGTTCTTATTTGTGTATCAAAAGTGCGTAGTGCATGCAATGCTCACTAAATGCCAACACAGCATTATTTTCTCGTGTTTCCTGTTGGTGTGTGAGAGCGGGCATGTGCTTCATCTCCAGTCTGCTTTGTGGAATCAATACATAATCGCTAAAAACCTGATGGCAAACTGATATCAATTCCAAATAGGTTGCTAGACATTTACAGACCAAGTCGATAGCCACATTCGTTCATTATCTAACCACCTGGGGTAAACTTGGCTGATGGGGACTTTTAGTAAGTAAGGCATAGGCTCTTAGAGTACTGCCAATTGATCTGCATAATGCGTACTACCACTCACTCGATAGGGAAAGTTGATTTTGATGGTAATGGTGGTGGTGGCTGTATATGCCAACCTATTACACATCAAGTCTCAATCATTTCTTGTATGTATGCTTCTATCACCACATGCCACCACCAACCAAAATCTTGCATATTTAAATACGCCTGTAACAACTAAATTTAACAACACACAATAAACCTATTTCCGTCTTATCAGCTCACAACCACCAAGCTTGACGTTCTTCTTGACTCACAAAAATGTGTGTGGGCGAAAGGTTTCTTAAAGAAATCTCTCAACTGCCTTTTTATTTTTGCTCTAAGCAAAAAGTTATAATATTATTGTTGTTTTGTTATTGAATTTCATGCTCCCTTTTCTTCACCTAATCCGCTTCCATCCCATTTCATTCTTATCCTAGACTGTCAAAATACATTATATTTCTTGTCTTAAGTCAACACATTGATTTTCAAAGGGACTGCCAGCAAATTTTTAAAGAAAGGTTGTAGTGATGTTTGTAAAGGAAGGGAAAATCAATGATGAATTGCTTGTTGTATCATCCTACCTCATAAATATGTTGCCCATCATTATATTTCCGGCCTCCCTTCCTTCGTCACCCTTTTTTGTGGGGGAGTCACTGAAGCTTGCAAAAAATTAAAATATCAAAGCCGTTTCCGTTTCCGAAACTACCACCCATCATCATTATAATTTTTTCATTTAATCTGTCTTTGCACTGCACAGCAGGCCCTTTGCCGTCATTACTTAGCTTGCATGCATCGACTCGACATTTAAGCAGTATTGCGTTGTACACAATGGTCATGTTGTTTATGATAATGATGTTCTTGAACGGATAAAAAATGAGCAGAAACCAAACCAACCACACGTGCTTACATGTACACTTCATAAGAAGGGCATCATCCTGATGCTCAAGAGTCTTATTCTGAACGCACATATCCATCTTCAGTTTTGAAATGGAGCAGCAGTGGTGGAAGAGGTGGTATGACGGTTGTGGTTGTTCCAGAGGTACACAAACCCCCACGATACTGTGTGACTATAAGTATATAAGGGAAAGTTACTCTAAAGTCATCATCATGCTCATCATCTTAGGTGATTTTGGTTACGCATGAAAGCTCAAAGGTATGCTCCATCTCACACTGTCTTTCTACTCTTTTAAGAGCTTTGCTTTCTCTACCTCACTCTCCGTTTCCTTTCACTGATTCTACGTGGAGGACACATGAATGTTATGTGACCTTATTTATTTCTTTTTCTTTTACTCCTACTTTTTTCATGTGCTTTTCCATGTGTTCTTCCATGTATAGAAAAAACCAAGCCGACACTCTACATCTTTTCGGGTTTTATACCTGGAAGTTGTAGTTGTCGGGGAAGTAGAGGAAAAGGAAGAAAAAGTTTAAAATGAATCACGACCACGACCAAAGAAATAATGGGAGTCGGTCCTTGTGTGGAATACACACAAACAGTTTCTCCGCTTCTTCCTGTCATTTCTTGTTTTCCACTTGCTTCCTCACTTACGCTATTTTTTTTAAAAAAACACACACAACTGAGATATTGGACAAGTGCCGTAAACATACATAGATAAGTGTGGAAGCTGTGGTTTGGTTGGTAAATGAATAACAATTAGATTTTTCGAACCTACTTGTTACTTTGCTGTGAGAAGAAATCGGGGGAAATTATATTACTTACTCCCTTCTCTCCACATTTTTTCTCTCGAAAGGAATGAGAAGATATAGTCGAAAGACTACTTGACATTCTACACAAGAGCCGTTTAAGGTGGTGGTTGTAGTTGTAGACTGTCGCGCCAAACTCATTCTTGATCGTACTCCCTTGTCTGTTGGCAGAAAAAGTTAAGGTGAAAAGAAGTTGTTTGTTGCTGCTGATGATGGTTGACATCTTTTGCTCCAAGTTTTCCAGGGAGCCGACAATGTTTTTTGTACATGCAATCAGCATTATCATTTACTGGGATCATTATTAGCATCATATCCACATATACAACACTTTGCAACTGCAGCCACTTTCCCATCTGCTACTATTATTGCTCACCTCGGCAGACCTCTTCCCAGGGTTCTTGTTCTTTTGGGGAAAATTAGCTAGTGCAATGTGCTTCTGTATAAGTGTAGAATACCTACTAGTTTGGCAGTAGGTAGATAAGTACTTTAGAAAATTAAGAGGGTTCTTTGCTCCTTGGTAAGAATGCCATCATCGATTTACATGACGTCTCATCATATCATCATCACTATCACCATACACACGCATCACCATTTATTACATGGAAGTCAAGTGCTTTCCCTCGCTAGTCGCTATCAATACCTTTGTGTTTTAATAGCCGCTTGTTCCCATACAGGCAACCCATAATTATGTACTGTAGCACTTGACAGTGGTACTGTAGTAGATTGAAGCCACCAATGCTCACGGTGAACCAACAAGCTCACCTTTTTGTTTTATCTTTTGCTTGCTTCGTTTCACATCATTCTGTTCCTTATTTGAGTGACTGACGTATGTATCCTTTTAAATAATGTGTGTATGTCGTTGTGCGTGTTTTGAATGGGAGCTTGTGTTGTTGCTGCAGTTAATAGATGTAGATAAGAACATGAACATAATTGTTATGCTTTTAATAGGATTGAATGCTAAAATTAGTCGTTGTTTGCAGACGATACGCTTCATTCTCAAGGCAGGAATGCGTGTGTGATGACTGTTTAAATTGAACACAACTTTGAAATCAAACCCATTTTAATTTGGGATAAATAACTTAAAAAGCTGTTTTTTAACTCCTTCAAGCCTTTATAAGGTCAAAATGGGATATCTCCTCGCGATCTAATTGATAGCAAAGCATTAAAATTAACGAATGATACACATTGCGTTAGCTGGGGCATTCTGACTCACATGAAATAAGCACCTAACTGTAAGTTACAGCTTTGAAGATGCTAGTTGGTAAATTGTAACCACTTTAAATATACTTTCGCATGTCATCATCTCCTTTTCAATTCAACCGAACTTTAATAGGTGGTCCATTAGTATAGAGCATGAAGTACGAGTGATGGAACTAGCCACTGTGTTGCTAAACAGACAGAAAAATAGAATATTGTGTTGTAGACAACTGAATTTGCATGTAAGTAGCTTACTTACTTACTCACGGCTAAACTACTCTTTAAGTTAAATTTTCTTCGAAAGCTTTTAGTACTTGTTGTCATTATGCATGATTTGGAAGAGCCCATGGTATCCCTACAATCTAAAATCTGAAGGTTGGCTTTGGCAAAAGTAATACTTAAAACGTGAAGGAAATACTTATATTATAGCCGTTCCTTTTTTTTCTCTCGTCATTTTGGTCAGTTTAGTATCGGGTTTGGAGTGAGGGGAACAATAACACGTTTTATTTATAGGTTTCCCTATTCTTCGATATAGTCATAAATCCATGTAACTACATTTCAACAACCATTACTCACGCTCATTTACTCTGAATTCGTCATTTTACGAGGTACGCTACATCATATCACATACTTATTTGTAAAGTGCGTACTTCAATATAGCCATAACTATCCTTATTTGTGAATTACTCATGTGCAAGCAAATAGTATTTCTTTCCAACTCCAACTCTAAAGATGAGTGACGTAAAATGTTGAATGTAATGAGCGAGAGAGAGAGAAAAAAAGAAAAAAATGATTTTTAGAACGCTTCACATTCGAAGTCTTTCGGTACATCTTGTTAAGGCTATGATGCTTATGGGAATTGGGTACGCTGGCTGCACATCGTAGTTCACATCACCTCACAAGTGGAGAGCAAATATTACGAGAAGGGAAACAGACCAATCCATATTACGAAATGTATAAAAATACAACCATAAGTATGACATACAAACGTATGTCCATCTTAAAACCCACTTCACTCTCGAATCTCCAGAGGAAACATAATTTCTTCCCCGCATGCTGTCGGTCTGCTATTCTATGACGTGATACAATCCAAATCCAACACAGGATATTACACTTAGGTGTTTCTACCTTCCTGCACGTGTTTCTTCGATTAAAACAACAAATAAGCATGAGCTATTTTAAAACAATGCTGCCGTACAGACCACGTAACACTCAACTTGTCCCAGAAAAGTGACAGTCAGCAATAATCATAAATTATAGAACTCTAAATTATACTGCCAAATCATCATCACCTCGCTGAGCTTTTACATGCCGTTTATAAACGTGCCAAGCCAAGGTCACTTTTCGTTATGATCTGATCAGCTTTGCATACCAATTTGTAATCAGCGGAGCTTTGTGAAGGAGAGGAAAATCTTAGAAAACTTGAAAGGAGTTAATTAACTAGAAAATTTTATAGCTCGTATATGAATTGAATTTTTTTGTTACCAGTTGTAATGGAAGTTGCAATTTTATTACAACCTCGCTCCGTCTTTTCTTTGAGTATTTCGAGTGGCTGAGCTCAAACCCAATCGAAAACAGCAAACAAATAAAAGTGGGTTTGCACTCCACATCGTTCATCATCATCGTTTGAAGTACTCTTTTACTACAAAACGACGGTTGGCATTGTCACTGTATTGATTAACCTTCTTACGTACAAATGTATATTATGTGCCTGTTACGTAGCGCCTTTTACGTATCATCATCACCATCGTCGTCATCATCATCGTCGGCAGTTGTTGAAAGAAAGCGTAGGGTGAAGCAGGCGTTTTTTTAGATTTTTTATTTAGAGTTAAAGTTGTCCTGCAGTTTTCCCGAAAATTGAGTTCGTGCGTATTTTTGTCCATGTCATGCATATGTTGTTCTGGTCTCCTCATATTGTATGCAAGTGGACATACTTGAAAAGAGAGGAAAAGAACAATGCAGTTTTTCCCGATACTCTGGCACACTACATCACTATCAATGTCATCATTACCTCTTGTCTTATCTTTGTTTCTCATCTCAATTCATCACCATCATTCTCCACACTCTTCTTTGTGAGGACATAAACGATATAGCTCTGTATTTAATTTGGTATCATACTATTCATTAAGTGCAATGTTATGTTACAAGTGGTGGCTGATTCTGATTAGTGTGTCAAATTATCGGGGTATTCTTTCAGAGTAATTAGCTATCATCAGCTTGCATCATCATCTCAACACAAGTGTCATATGAGTCATGAGTGTCTTCGTATTTATACACAAGCCACAAAAAATTCAGTCGGTCAACTGAATTGTGATACTTTGCATTGAAACTCGGCTCCTCTATCATCATTCTAGTCAAACCAGGATCAGTATTGTTTCTTTAAGGTTGCACGATAATCAATAGCTAACCGTTTAGTCTTTGATTACATTCCAGTCTAGTTCAGTGAGTATTGGCAAAGCCAGCTTAGAGTTTGTTTCTTCGCGTGAACGTTTTTTGGTGTCAATTCAACATGAGTATGAACATATATAAAAGTCATAGCGGGAGTACAAGTGGGAGTTGTGTTGACTCCCAAAATTTTATAAACAATAACAATAATAACAATAATATTTACTCGGATGGGAAACCAGAGAAGAAGATAATTAAACTTCAAAATCTTCAGACCGGCCAGGAGAGTACGGATCGGCTGCACGCACTATCTCAGGTATGCTTATGACATATAAAGAGTAAATATTTATGCAATAAGAATGAATTCAGACGTCTGAAATCTCGTATCGTGCCTTTCCATGTACGAAGTATATTATTGTTGATGGCTGAGCGTTGCGTTCCATGCAACTGCGACTTGTAACTTTAAAAGTGCATATTGAATGCACTCTTAGCACGTAACAAGGCTCCCTGTTTAATATTCTTGTTGATGATCGTTGGGAGAAATTGCCTTCACACTTCCAGGGATCAAATCCCCAAAGTGGAATACATTCAGCAGGTTACTCGCCTGGTTGATATCAGTAGCAGTAGCCACAATATGCGATGAGATTATGATGGGTTCTAAGAATAATCTGGAGACCAACGTGCAGCATATTGTGCATTCTTGATTGAAGTCACGACTATAGACCACTTTCCGAGCTAAAAGCAGATGGTTATTAAAGTCAGTGTGATGTAAAGTAAGTAGGTTACTACCACTACTTAACGAGCAGAGATTCATGCCTGCTCTCTGGAGGCTGTTCCGTAACGCCAGAAAATAAAAAAAGGTGTACAAACTGCAACTTGGAAACTGTGTGAAGAATCCTTATTACGCAAGAGCTGAGCTCTTCCATATCTTCTCCAAACGCAAATAGAGATATTCAAATTTGACTTTTACATAAAAAAACTGGTGTTTGTTTCCAGGAGGTACTCAGCCTTCAGCAGAGACAAGTGCGAAGAATGATGATGATCATGATCACGATGATGATGTTCGAGTGCATGACTTGAATTTATTCAAATGTTCTGTTTATGATACACCAAACAAGGAACTAAAGTAAGAAAGGTGGAGACTTACAATGCGATGCAATGAAGCAAGACGGTGTCGCTGTGAAGCACTATACATAAAGGAAACGAAGTTTTAGTAGGTATATATCAGATACTTGTGTATTCTTTGTATAGAGCCGTTTTAGAAGGATAGATCTACTTGATCGATGAAATGAAACGGGCAATCTTGTGAGAAATCGTGAACGCATGTACACATTCCACATGTAAAATTATCCGTATTCTTTTGTAATTCGTACCCTCTCTCACTTGTGGGTGTGCTGAGGAATGTACCCCCATTTCTCGAGCTTCTAATATAGTGCTACATAATATATATTTGTTGCTCAACTTATTTGCAACCGGAATGGGTATAGTTGCGTGGTCTGGTTTATTGTTTGATCTAGCCTGCGCTTTCTTCAAAGTGGAGTAGACGATTTTAAAAAGGTAACATGCTACACGGTTCCTCTACGTAATGGTTACGTTATTGGTAGGTTGAGGTTTTTACGTTGGTTGGGTGAGAAATAAACTATATTTGATTTAATGTTTATGGGGGCTATTTAGGAAGCAGGGCAAGGATTCAGATTTAAAATAAAATGCTCAATCAACCCATTCATTGCCCTTTTTGTTTGGTTCTGCAAGCATTTTCCACATTGTAGTCAGTAGTCGAGTCGGTTGAATAGTTGGATCGAGTGTGTCCCTTTAAGATAAGAGTGTTTTCGTAAGTAACGTGCAGTTAGGGTAACAAAAAAAGCATAAAACGTGAGTAGTACATCACTTGTATAAATTATATCTGTCACATGGGGAAAGGAAAGGAGTGAAATGTTCCGCGCATTGATTGGATTGCCTTTAAATTGAAGTGCCCTTTTTCACGCAAATAAATATTGAGACAACCACAAAAATAGGAAGAGTTGAAAACGAGCATTCCAAACGTTTCACCCGGGAATAAATTTCTGTGGAATTGCATGCATGCATATTCTGTAGCTTATCCAGCAATAGGATGACTAGGGAATGGCATGTCCTCCCGTTGGACATCAGACTGACGGAGCAAAAAAGCAAAGTCACACACATAAATTTTCGCCAGACCAGACACTCAGGATGGTTTGTGTATATATGCACTGCTTGCTGACTGCACCCGAAACATGACGCACTGCTGGGTAAAGCAATGTAGCAACGAAAAATGCTTTTATTTTCAATAAATGTATACATGCATAACAGGTAGTGTGGTTGTTGGATTGGAAATGTTATGTAACAAAAAAAATTGTGTGCGTCTTGTCTTCAGCTCGGTTCTCTCCTCTTCCACAAATCCTGTCTTGGAAAATCCAAAAGCTAAACTTATGCATATGTTATTTATTGAAATGGCTAGTGGACCTGAGAGAAGCTCCATTATTCACATCGCGCTTTATCTCGTTTTCAACGTGACTGGAGATGGAACTAGAGAAAGCAAAGGGAAGCAGAGTACATGTGTAAAGGAAAACGTGAATAAAATGGCAATTTGAGAAAGTAAGTGTGAATCGTTGTGCTTCCAGTGTATTTTGGGTGATAGCAATGAAATGGTTTGCATACTACGATTGGCGATCATGTTCCTATTATGTAGTTTTGTGCTGGATGGTTAATTCCGTTGAACTGAACGTTTTTCAATCATCAACTCACACACATGAACTCGTATGGAGATACAGATGGGTTTGCCCATAAAAACAAATGAGTTGTGAATGAACCTAGTTGAAATCGAGCTGGAGAAACCATTTTGTTGGTGCTCGTGAAAAATTCATCAATCACATCTTTTTACGAGCATTCCCATATCATCTCGACAAATGACTCTTTAATGGGCAATCCTATTCTCATCCGTGGTTGCCTTGTGGGAAAGTCAGATTCATCAGATGGAGTGCTTCTTTCTCATTTCTCCCGTTCCGTTTCTGCGGTTCAAGATTCCCTGTCTAAAGCATTAGGCTAATCCAAAGTTAAATGAATTGCTTTGGTTTCTGTGTGAATACAACCCACAACAAAAAAAATGTCGTCTCTTTGGGAAAAGGCATTCGGCTGGAAAGATTGACTTCCAAGAAATTAGTAAGAAAAAAGTTTCCATAAGGAACATATCCAGACTTGCATGGCATGATAGTGGTTAAAGTAGTGATGCGTGCGGAGTACTGAGATTTTCATTCACAAACTGAAATCTGCTCAATCCACGCGCATTTTGTTGCTGCCTGCACGAATAAGAATCCAACTGGTCAGCGTCCCCAGGAAATGTTGAGAGCAGTGGCTAGGGACAAGGAGAACTTCAAAAGTGCATCAAGAAGAAAAACCACAGATGCTTCCTCAATGGGTCAGCCGACCAAACCATAGGACACATGAACCTTTCCATTGTTCACTCATCCTTTCTCGTTCAAAAGTTTGAGGATAGTTGAAAGCTCCCATTTTTTCGGAGTATATATGCTGTGGACCTTCATCAGTACATTAGCAAAAGTAGTGGTTCCACTTAGGAAAGAAATACTTGAACAAATAAATGTCTGCTCCAACCATATGTTTCGACTCACAATCCATTTATCACTAATTTTGTTTCTATGTTGTATTTACCATTGTAAATAC
Organism: Orchesella cincta; assembly: GCA_001718145.1. Lineage (NCBI taxonomy): Eukaryota > Metazoa > Arthropoda > Collembola > Entomobryomorpha > Orchesellidae > Orchesella > Orchesella cincta. The sequence continues at coordinate 14,800 of LJIJ01000648.1, read as the reverse complement.
ATCGCTTCATTAAACCCGACAAAAATGAACCTCACCTCGGCTTCTCCCTATTATATTGGCATTAGTATTGGTCCGGGGCTCATATTTATGAAAGGCAGAGTGCGGAAGTCTTTGTAGTTTTAGGATTGTGTGTACACTCAATAACCCTCGCTTGTTCAAATCCCAACATCTGCATAGCTTTCAAGAGTTTATGATAATGACGACAATGAGTTTATGATAAATGTTGATAAGTGTTATTTTCATTATGAGATATGGGCCGATGATAAGGAGGAACACGGAAACCCCCTTTTATTCCACACCAGTTCTAAATATGATGATGGCAATACGTATGTATTGCAATCAATGAAATCCAATTATTACGCAATATTTATTTGTAAATAGTGCACTGCAACATAGAAAAAATGTGTTGGACATATACCCAAATCAACTCACAAAATTTTAAAGACAGTTTTGACAATTCGACATATACGAATGCTCGATCTTTTATGGGTTTTGCAGTTGTTTGTCCAATATTATTTCCATAGCATTGGTGACTTGTGTATTGCATGTTAATATTCCATTATTATCAGGTTCATTGAATCAGCCTCATCCTCTCTACCAATTTCCAAATCAATTCTCATGATAGCTTCTCTTCTCCTCGACAAATTTGTTAGAGATTGAATATTTACTGTTTAGAGAGTCAGAATATATTATTACATAATATCCCCAACCGGGTGATTCTTGATGAACGGCTTAAACTGGTTTCATCGTGAAGAGGGTTAAGTGGCTTCTTTTTATGCATGGATGGGCCAAGTGTAGTAATTCATAATATAAAAGGTAGCACGCTAATTACGCCTCTGTTACACTCATTTAATGAAACACTCTCCTGTGAATTCCCAGTCTTGACAATACATTAGGCGAGTAAAGGCTACCTTAACAAATTACTCATGCATGCAGTTGTACCCGCAGCAACTAAAATCTGGGATCCATCAAAACAAGGCCGTATCTTTGCTGTTGCAATTTTCTTTTGGGGGTTTTGAACAGATGATTAGGTTAATTGTCCTTAATGAATTATTCAAATTCCCCTTCGGCTACGTAATAGAGAGTTTAGCTTCAGCAATCTGATTGTATTCGTGTGACTGAGCAGATTACACTAAATTGGCAGTGTCTCGCTTTGATTTTTATTGTGGTGATCTGGATTCTATACAACGACTTGTAGTTGTTTTGCATTTTATTTTAGCCAATAATTATCAAATTTCAGCTACTCATTTTCGCCGAATGTCCAGTAAATTAGTTCAGAATGGTTCAGGCAGCTCCCATATAGATGGTTTCAAGTATTACATATGATTTCCATTTAGCACATGCTTTTAGCCCCTTTTGCTGAATTTACTCTTTCCTTGTTCCGTAATGTTTGGAGCTTATATTCGCAAATGGGAGATAGATGCACTCGCCTAGTTTTCCACTGATTTTCAGCCATATCATGTAATTTCTAAGATCTTTTCCCGTCTTTGGAAAGTGGAACGAGTGAGCAAGGTAGAGAGACTGAGAAGGGGAATCAAATCGTGAGAAAAAAGGTCTAACAAGATTACAGTAACAATCCTGTTGAATGATTCCCATTGAGACTTTCCTTGTCATTCGACTCTTTTCTCCGATTTCTCATTGTTCTTGACTTCAAATACCTTGAGCTCTTGCTCCCTCACTTGTTCCTCATCGTCATCATTACAACTTACAGCACAGCTTCTCTTGTCCTGTCCTTGTGTGTTAAGTTGGTAGGAATGGCAAATGAAAAAAGGTGCAAAGAAAGGCTGAAAACATTTACTACTACACAAGTTATTTTCCATCTCCATCTATTCCCATAGATATTACCATGACGGACAACTGTAAGTTGGGTGTTGTCATGTGAATCTGAAGCAATGTGAAATTTATGGCAAGTGTCAAATCACAACGAAATATGTACATTAGCTTTTTATCACGAAACTTGTCCGATACGATATAAAAATAGCCAGCAGTTTGACCATCTCAACTTGCCCCAATTACATTGTTTCCAATATTATATGTCATGTTCATCATACATTCGCCAACATTACCAACGACCACAAAAAATGTATATATGGTATAACTACACTTTTAATGTTGTTGTTTGGATTGATTTATACTGCAACATAAAAAGTGTTAGCATAAATCATTTATATCACAACACTAAAACAACCGTCAGCTAATTGCAAGGACGTCCACGCACTCAAGGGACCATACTCTATTTTTCTGTTACGTTTCTATCTACTACTACTACCACATAAATCAAACCAAAAACCTATGGGAAGTAGTACCATCTTATATTGCTCCATTCAAAGCATCTCATTTGTGAAATCGATCTGGAAATGTTTGACAAATTCCATAAACATAAATGTTTCCCTTACTCACATTTTAGACGAATATTAAGCTCCATCATTGTGACTTCTTGCATTTGCTACTTAATTCGCATTCTAGCATTTAATCGCACATTTAAAATTTATTAGAAACGTATCCTCATAGCATTCAGGGTGGCCAGTCTAAATAAATGATTATTCAATTCCGTATACTAAGGAAATCCACATTTAAGAGAAAGTTAGTTGTGCAAGGGTTGGTTAGGCCAGAATACAGCCTATCGACAATAAATAATCGAAGATGCTTGTGTTTAGTTTGAACTATTGAGTATGTAGTTATTTTGAGTGCGGATAGCACCCGAAACAGCAGAAAGAGGTAAAGGCTTAAAAACTTGGACCTGTCAAAATGTATTTCCTTTCCCCTATTTTTTCCAAGAAAGAAAGAAAGAAGCTGAGATTTTTATGGCCATTTCTTCGTCTCTCCATTGTGTGTAAGTGGGAAAGAAGCCGAAGAGGAAAAAAAGACAAGATTTCCTCGAAGGGATTTTATCAGTGTGGCACGCTACACTTATGCACATAATACGTATGCTCTCCTTCGTGTTTCTTTCTCTGCCTGTCCTCAACATTGTTACAAGATTCTTATCCTACTACTACTCAATCAATCATGACACTAAGAATGGTTCATGATCAATCCCATCTTTTTGGACAATCGTATCTGGTGAAGAGAAGGAAGCGAGGAAGCAACGAAAGCAAAGCCCAGGTCCGGTCCCAGTAAACCAACCTGACTGACTGGGGCTTGATTCTTCTGTTTTTATGTAATGTAGGTACACGTGTCAATGATAAAGTGGATGACGTAAATTCTTGCAAATCTCCTCGATGTGTGGAAGGAAGACAGGTAGAAGTAAAAAAGGAAGAGTAGTGAGGAGTCGAGTGACGCAAAATAAAAGAACGTTGTATATTATTCAATATTAGTTTCGGCTACTCTCAAACATATTGCACAAGAAGTGCATCTTGTGTAAATGATAATAAAGCAGCTTTTGTAGGTATTTATAGAGTTTTTTACTACTAGGAAGGAGGTCTTGTTGACCCTTCGCCAATGTGATGTGATTTAATGGGATAGATAATTTTTTGCCTTCGGATTTCTTCTTTTTTATCTCTTTGAGACATATAAAATGTTGTGACTTGTTCTTGTTGTTTTTCAACTCTAACAAACTATGTATATAATATGCCTTTTTAATGAATGCTCAAATTCGTTTTTTCCCTCGTGGCTGGATGAATCGGAGACTGCCTTTGGTCATAAACTAATTGGATGACCACTGAAATATTAATGTTTCTTTGTTGTAATTTCTGTAAAGAAGACAAAATACAATTTGAATGGCGCCAGTGAGACGTCAGGTCTTTAACCCTGGTAGACTAATGCTCTGCACTGATAATAATGAATTGCATCTGCAGAAAAGGTAGTTTTGAGACGGTATTATTTCACAGCAGGGAGCCGTACCAAAATGGGTTTGGGGACTATAAATTTTGAGAGTTTTCCGAGAATTTCAATGTTTCTAATAGAGGGGTCTGGAAATAATAAAATTTCTATTGTCTTTTGGTTCACTGGAATTCTTAAAATTTGTTTCGCTTAAAAGTATATTGAGAGTTGCGCTCTCCTTCTTGCCTTCTGTTATATGAAACCATGTAAAAATCAAGTTTCCCTACATTCATATACGTTACGTTATACATACACATGTACGTAGGGAAATGTTATCCAAAAATAGAGTTTCCATGTAAAAACTTTTATTGCATAATGTTGACTTACCCGAGTGGGTATACATTCTTACATCTTATGAATTTCACGGAGTTCAAGCCCCATTTTGGCGTGGAAGAGCTGAATTTCAGAATAAATGTTATTCTTCATACTTCAGAAGGACTTTCTGGAATGTCGATGGACTCTTTGATCCAAAAACTTTGGCGAATGTGAGTAGGCAACTGATGTACCTTCTTAGCGTTTATACGCAGAATGAATCCCTTCAAAAAGATTGAAGTAAAAAAAAGCTTGTAAGGTCGTAGTAACTCTGTCCTTGAAAACTGAGCATCAGACCAAACAAAATTATGAATGATAGCGAGATCAGTTCAACGGAAAACAAGATGGATGATATTGAGGTTGCTGGAACATCAAACTTCCACTACTCTCATATGATAAGATAGGTGGTTGTTGCTTAATTTTTAGTAGATCCTTACTCAATATTGATACTTTTTGTGATAAAAAGTAAAATACCTTTAGCTCAGTGTCTGACATACCGTTAATGTTGTTAAAATAGGATTTCTAGCACGATCAGTACACTGTGCTATCTATAAATATTATTTTAGTGGTCAGTATGATATCACAACTGTTATTTTACATTAACTTTCGGAGGAAACATTTTATCCGTCCAGAGAACGAAAAATGTTTTTGACGAAAAGGTCTTAAAAAAATTCAGAGGTGGGAAAAATATACGTTTTTTACACCTTTACTTTTAATTTTTGGGCAAGTAAACTTGAAACTTCTCAATAAAAAAATTAGCAGCGGTCTAAAAAATAGTATATGATTCCTCTTTTACCAATACTTCATTAATTTTTTACAAACATTATATGATTCTTGCTGTGCTGTATTTAAGCGGATATGAGCTTGCTCTTGTAAGTATTCGATGGGATCTTTTTCTGTCTAGCTAATTTTCTAGTTTCCGTTTTGACTCTTGTGTGTAATCTGCAAAATAGGAGATCACACAATATTATGAGAATCTTTAGATTAACGTTTCAAGTTGGAAATTTCAGGGTATGTTTTCGCTTAATTCTGCTTTAAAAATTCTGGCACTGCATCCTTTTTTTAAATGAGATGATATTGAACACATGTAAATTAAAATGAAAAATAAATGAAGTCATGTGCTACGAAACAATCACAATGTTGCTCCAAAGCATGTATTAGGGTGAACTGAGAAGTCGGTCGCCATTCATCCTAATGCTCGTAAATTTTGCTAGTGTAATCATCTTTCAACACCTGAGATGAGTTGATGAGTTTGTAAGTTTTCAAATTTTGCAAATACCTGTTACCAGTTGCTTTTATCCCTTTTTCTATCTGGACAGATGCAATGCATCAGAAAATGTATAAATTGTCTTTCCTTTCCTTTTCAGTTCATTTACTTAATCAACTCGCAATAAAGTGAATATTTCAGAAGCCATCCTGAAAGTCATAGTACCTCTGTCACAATGAAAATTTCATACTTCAGTCAACTGGAATATTGAAATATGTTATTGAGTTTCCAATTGAGACTGCTTACGTATCGATACTTTTATGAAAAGTTATGATATTGTATGCGCATTTAAAATGTACACAGTATCATTCCAAAATGTCAAAAACTTCCATAAATTCATATTCTGATTTTATTACAGAGAAAATAGACACCAACATAGACTGATCGTGAGTGAAAACTAGTAGTCGCTTTGAAACAAACAAGAACAAGCTGTGTTGGTTTGGTTGAGCAGTGCCCCGTAATGGAATATATTGAATAGAGAAGCAGAAAAACAGAAGCTAAAACAAAAAGTTATTCTCAGCATTATTATTTCCTTTTATTCATACATTTCAACTCAACTCATAGAAACTTTGGTTTGATCTGGTCCAAAGCGACTTCCTTCAATGTTACGTGGTTACTGTCTGCATAATATATTCTTTATGTAATATAACTAATGTGGTATTTTAGTAAATATTATGCTCCCATTCTACTGTTCCACGTCATGTTTATTTTGATCCAATAAGGAGTGCAAAAAAATGCTTTACAATATGAAACAAAAACACTGCCATGAAAAATATCAACATTGCATTTTCCGATCCATCTCCCATCTTTGTCTAAATATTTTATTTGAACCCAGAAGAATGCAAGTGAAAAACAGAGGTAACGACCTCAGAAGACACTAGTAGAAATCTGCTTTGTATTTGTGATTGTCAGTTGTCCTTTTCCTTCCATTTCTCCATGAATGTTTGTATAACTATGTGAAATGTAGAAAGCCTTGATCTAGAAATGTTTCAAATCGGATTTGCATCAATTGAAAGACAGGCGACTGAAAGGTGTAGCCAGTATTTCACTACGAATAAGCAACTTCGTCCAGTTTTTTTAAATTTCACCGAAGGTTTGGTTTCGCTGGCGTTTGTGTGTAGGTCGAGTCGATGTAAATAATTTGAATACTTGACAGTAGCAGCAACCCCTCAAAAAGTGTCTTTGCTTGAGTTTCCCTTTTGGTCCTTTCTCTGCAATAAATATATGAACATATTATGCGGTTATCGGCTACTCCTGAAAGAAAAAGAATTTGAAACGAGCTTTCATTTTCTTCCCTTTGCTCCTCATCCGATTCAATGGGTGGTATGATAATGCACTCGTACTCGTTTTGTGGTGTGCCATGATGGGATTTCACCTCGAGGCTTACTCGTAATACCAAACAACGAAATTTCCTCCATCCAAGCGAAAACGTGACGCGGACAAGACTTCAGTTTCATGAAAGGGTATCCAACGCCAATATGTCTTTGGTTACTGTAGATTTTCCACTTTCCTCATTTTGTAGTTCCTAATAACATTGTGGGGAAGGTAATAAGATTCATTCATGAGAACTTGTCTAAGAGTCAACCAAGTCTTGGTAGTGAACGCGTATAACATACATGTAACATGTAGCTTTCTTTCCACGCATATTTTATTTTGTCTGTGTTGTAGCTATAGATTGACGGCAACAGGGTGAAATAAGTGAATAAAGCATTTGAATTGTGGGAATTAGTTTGCCTCAGTTGACATGAAAGAGTTGTGTGTACTGTTAGAAAAGGGTTTAGAAAGTGAAAGCTGGGGTGGCGTCACCAAGATCATCTGTGAGGGCTGCCTGTTGATGATAAACGGAAAGAGTCGATTGGTTTTCATACAATTCATTCTCATAAACTACTTCTTAGGTTCACTGAGATGAGCGATGTGGGGCAATTAAATTAGCATCTAATTATCATCAACCAAATGGAGGAGTCAAGTCGAAAACTCCATAGCTTCATAGTTTATAATGCTTATTCGAGTTTACGAAATGGATCTATAAAAAATTCTAATGGATTGACTTGTATTCTTGTGATTTTCAGAGTAACCGTTGCACAGAACATGTCTGTTTAGGAAGCATTGTGTCTTTCCCCAGCACCAAGTCAATTACGATAACTTGTCGGCCTGTAGAAGAAGTGCGAAGCTTAGCCAAAGATTTCTTTGATCAGTACTACACCTCAATTAAAAGGTAATCATAAAAGTACATAAATTACGTCCCACCTTTGGCATAGCATTGTGGTAACTTGGCTTGGTTATTTTATCCCGGAAGGTACAATTCGACGTCCCATGTGCAAAGATGGGAGCAGGTTCAAGGAGAAATCACGGACACAGGCACCTACAACTTGACAGAGACTGAGTTGGTGTATGGCGCAAAACTTGCATGGCGAAATTCTGTGAGATGCATAGGGAGAATACAGTGGGCTAAGTTGCAAGTGTTTGATGCTCGCAGCGTGACCACGACCACGGGCATGTTTGAAGCTGTTTGTAAGCACATTAAATACGCAACGAATAAGGGAAACATAAGGTAGTATTATTTTCGTTTTGGCATACTTTCAGAAGTATTGATTGCTTTTAATTACATATAAGCATCATTTGATCTCTCCAGATCGGCAATTACAATATTTCCACAAAGGACAGACGGAAAGCACGATTTTAGAATATGGAATCCACAACTCATTGGCTACGCAGGGTACAGACAAAGCGATGGAACGGTTATTGGAGATCCCATTAGCATAGAGTTTACGGAGGTGTGCACAAAACTTGGGTGGAAAGGGAAAGGAACCAAGTGGGACATCCTTCCACTCGTCCTTTCGTCTGATGGACACGACCCAGAGTATTTTGAGATTCCTTCCGAACTCATTCTTGAAATTCCTATTGTTCACCCCAAGTATGGTTTTTCCTTCTTGTTTAAAACCGTAATTCAGTATTTTTATTGGTATCCAATGTTGACTTATGCATTTTTCAGCTTTGAATGGTTTGCTGAAATGGATATACGATGGTACGCACTTCCAGCCGTATCCAGTATGCTGTTTGACTGTGGAGGACTTGAATTCACAGCCTGTCCGTTTAATGGGTGGTATATGGGTACAGAAATCGGATGTCGCGATCTTGGCGATGTTCATCGCTACAACATGCTTGAGGTGGGAAATTCCACATCAAATGTCATAATAATTCCATTCGTATTACTTTGGTGGTCCGCAAAATCAGAAGCGATGATGATGATGATGAAGATAGCAAATTTAATCCATTTTAGCTGATTTGAGAATTTATATTGATATTGACTTTATAGGAGGTAGCCATCCGCATGGGATTAGATATAAAAAACCCCACAACATTGTGGAAGGATAGGGCCATAGTCGAGCTTAACCTGGCGGTTTTGTACAGTTACCAGAAAGCAGGGGTTACGGTTGTTGATCACCACACGGCATCCGAGTCATTCATGAAGCACTACGAAAACGAAATGAGGATGAGAGGTGGTTGCCCGGCAGACTGGGTATGGATGCGTGCCCCACAATGTCGGGCTCTGCGACACCAGTATTCCACCAGGAAATGGCATTATACCACCTCAAGCCAAGTTACGAGTATCAGGATCCTGCGTGGAAAGTCCATGTCTGGAAAAAAGGGGCTAGTCAACGAGATAGTAACGGGTCTCTCATTGAGACAAAATCGTAAAGGAGCCCGACGTAAATTCCATTTCAAGGAAATTGCTCGTGCTGTCAAGTTCACCTCCAAGTTGTTTGGAAAAGCGCTCTCCAAACGAGTTAAGGCTACCATCTTGTATGCGACAGAAACGGGCAAGTCTGAAATGTACGCGAGGAGACTAGAAGAGATTTTTGGACATGCTTTCAACGCCCAGGTGAACAGAATGGAAGACTATGATATAATCAACATTGAGCATGAAACTTTGATCCTTGTTGTCACCTCCACTTTTGGCAATGGGGATCCACCGGAAAATGGAGAGGTAGGGGATTAAATTCTTGCTATTTTTGGATTTCATTGTTGTTTTTCTGATGAAAAAACTGGGTGCTCTCTTCCCTTTCTCTTTAGTCTTTTGCGCACAGTCTCTATGCTATTAAAATGAATCAAGGGCTCAGTATGGGCGCCGACGATTTAAGGTACACATTAATTATCCGCGTTTCAAAAGTCCGATTATGATTTATATATTTGTTTCCATGTTTAAGACAAGTGTGTGCATTTATATTCAAAATATATATGTGTGTAGATAGATTTTGCATGAACAGCATGTGCTCGTTTTTTACCTTCTGTTTTAATTCTTTTAAAGCATGGCAAGCTCGAAATCATTTATAAAAATGAACAGTCAGACAGACTCGGTTGCAGCGGAAAGACGATTCGATAGAAATGACTCGTTGAAGGGAAGCCAAATCTCTGATATTATGTCCGATGACAATCTTGGTCCGCTCCGGAATATCACGTAAGCCAAACAACCATACCACTTTTATGGCCCATTTTTTATTTTCTCTATAAATCCGGAATTCATCGACAATTAAAGGTTTGCCGTCTTTGCCCTTGGCTCGAGCGCATACCCCAACTTTTGTGCGTTTGGTCGCTACGTTGATAATCTCTTTGGAGAGTTGGGTGGAGAACGACTGATGAAACTAACTTGTGGGGATGAACTTGCTGGGCAAGATCAAGCGTTTAGATCGTGGGCTTCTGAAATTTTCCAGGTTTTGTTTGCTACTTTAATAGAGACAACTTGAGAGGGAGGTAGCTTTCATAATATCTAAATTGTTTGATTAATGTGCCAATATTTGACAGACGGCATGTGATTCCTTTTGTCTGGACTTTGATAAAAATATGGCAGATATATCGGCTGCCTTGAAAGCAGACACTCTGTCTCCGGAATCTGTGAGATTTCTACCTGTCCAAGCTGCGGATGATGAAGTGCAAGGTAAACGCATTTTATGTCGATTGTTGTTACGTTACTGCCATCTTCTGCTAAAAATTACATGTTGTATTTTAGCTTTATCAAAACTGCACAATCGCAAAGTGAACATGTACAGCTTGGCTGAAAAGGTGAATCTTCACGAGAAAGATACAAGGTAAATAAATACGTCACGGTAGCCCTTGATAGAAAAATTATTGCAGTAGTATTAGCTTAAAATTCTATCTTTACGTCTACAGTCGGGTGACAATCAAAGTTGTACTACGTAAGCGATTAAGTTCCGAAACTCCCCTCAGTTATCAAAGCGGTGATCACGTTGGCATAATGGCAGAGAATCGCGTGGAATTGGTAGATAAAGTTTTAGAGCGACTGGGAAACAAACCAGCCACAGATGATGAAGCGGTGCAACTTCAACTTCTTCAAGAAAAGCATACTCCAATGGGTAGATAAATTTGTGGTTTTTACCAAATGAATGCTTATGGTATTGGTATCAATTAGAAAAAAATTTTAAAATGAGAATTTCACCTACTCAGGCGTTCAAAAGCAATGGATACCACATGAAAGGTTGCCGAGGAGCAGTCTTCGTGGTCTATTTACTCGTTATCTTGACATCACCACACCCCCAAGGCCAAATCTTTTCTTGTACTTGATGGGCTGTACAGAAGATACAGAAGAGCAAGAGCGCCTCAGCTCGTTGGCAAAGGTATGAACGCTTAGATTTCAACAAAATTTCTATAATGCGAGATGTTTCAAATTAAATGTGTTGTCAAAGGACTCCGACGTTTATGAGCACTGGAAGCAGGTCTACTGGCCCACCCTTGTCACAGTTCTTGAACAGTTTCCAAAGGTAAAACCGGACGCTACAGTCTTGTGCACAATGCTACCACTTCTCCAGCCACGGTTTTATAGTGTGTCATCATCTCCAATTGCGTACAATGACGAACTTCATCTGACTGTGGCAGTGGTTACTTACAAGACAAAAGGAGGTGAGGGGCCAACCCACTACGGAGTTTGTTCCAACTACCTAAATGACATCCAAATTGGAACTTTGGTCCCATGTTTTGTAAGAAGGTGAGGAAAAATATGTAACTGGAGTCAAGTGACGTGCTGGACTTGTTATATACGTAATTCACTGCTTTTTTCAGTGCGGTCTCATTCCACTTGCCCACCGACACGAGTCGTCCTATGATCATGATTGGTCCTGGAACTGGAATAGCTCCATTCCGAGGCTTTTGGCAGGAAAGGAAAATTTTGGGAAACCGGAAACCCGGATCGAGGTTTGGAAAAATGACACTGTTCTTTGGCTGTCGGACGAAAGAAATGATACTTTATCGTTCCGAGTTGGAGTCTCTGAAGAAGGAGAGTATTCTCTCCGATATATTTTTAGCTTTGTCTAGAGAACCATCTGTAAAAAAGGTAACGCTTATCATGGCATAGTTTAATATCGTTAAAAATGCTATAAACAACACTTGGTATGCATTGCTTACTTATAGACATATGTACAAGACTTACTAAGACGAGAAGGTGACGCTGTTGCCCGTCAAATAATGAAAGAAGGAGGTCATGTTTACGTTTGTGGAGATTGCACAATGGCGGAGGATGTCTATCAAACTCTCAAATCCATTGTGCAGGAACGGGGCATGTTAAATGATGCGGAGGTGGAAAACTACATGTTGTCATTGCGGGTAATTTTAATTCAACAATTATGCCTTTGTGTATTTCAACACACGACTTAAGGTGTACTAGTCTTTGTTGCCTAACTGCACTTTCTTTTGTGTACTCTAGGATGACAACCGGTATCATGAAGACATTTTTGGGATTACTCACCGGACAGCCGAAGTGCATGAAAAAGTGAGACAAACTGCAATGACTCGTATCGAGTCCAATTACAGTCTCAACAATGCTACTGCAAGCAAATAGATTTTTTCGTGTTCGACAGCAACTTTCCCCTTTTAACATGAAGGATGTATATGTATAAAATACACAATACCCAAATGAACAATACAAGCATAATAATTTGTATTTACTTACGATATTTCACTGAATACATATATAAAGGTTACAGTTCTAGATAAATCATATACTCTCCTCACTTTTATCTCCTATAAAATTGAACGCTGGATTCGATATGCTTCGTCTTGTTATTTATTAATTATCAATCACACCACATAAATGTTACAATTATGATAACTACATGTATTTTTATTGAAATTATAAAAAAAACCGACTTGAAGTTGGTTTGGTCTAATTCCTCTTACCTCCTTCCTACCCATCCATATGTACTTAAGTATTACTGTTTAGGATATTTTCTCCAAAAACTATTCATGTTATACAAAAAAAACTGTTTATTATCTTGTTCCAAAAACATTCCATTTGCATGGTAACGGTAAGGTAAGGCTCTTCTAGCTAGTAAACTCTATTCTGCACAATAAATAATGTATATAAATGTGTACGCATGACATGACTCTATTTACCTGAACAGTTGTGCAAAAGAATACAATTTTAAATGTGCATAGAAATTTAAAACCAAGGATTAACTCTTGTGTTTTCCGTTCACCATCCCTTTCCATAAAACTTATCGTAATGAATTATATTGACACGGGATTTCATTATATATAGATGTGAACTGAATAAATACACGGTTTGTTTTGGTTGGTGTAGTAGGTCAACTTGAAATGATAGTTTTAGTGGGGTGTATCTTGTCATGCTGTTCCTGTTCTGAAATATTGTTACTATTATTAGAAAACTAAAATGAGATATCAGCATTACAAATTCCAAAGTAATTAATGTCGGAATGGTCAGCGTGAATGTGATGTTGGTAAAGTATAGTAATATGTAATTGTTTGACTCTTTCAAACCACCCTAACAATGCATTAATTTTGTGAACATTACGAAAAAATAAAAGGAATAAATCTATGTTGACCTTGTTCGATTAATTACATTCGGATAATGATAATGGGATTATGGATAGATATTTGTTTTTATTTCAGTGTTTAATAAACCAAAACTTAGTCATACTTTCTGTTTAATAAATTCACGTCATATTTATACACTTGATTGAGATGTGTGTGGGAAACCAGCATCCAGGATAGTATAATTAAAAACACATCCAATTGCGCAAGGTAAATTCGAACGGAAAAGTAAACGCCATAAAAATGTACTTTGAAAAAAACAGTTTTTGGTAATAATCGTTATGCTCTGTCCCTCTATATTCATGATAAAAATGTTTGGCGACTTTTTCTTGACTGCATGTAGCTTCATTGTCGTCTCCGAGTGGTGCTTCTGGCATAATAAGATATTGGTTAATGCAATTGTGATGTAGGATGTTCATGCACGAAGATCAGTTTTAAAATGCAAGCCCTTGTTGAAATTCCATATGACTTTATGATATAAAATAAATGCCGTCTCCAAATGTAATAAAATTCATTTATTAATTAAATGCATGAAATTACGGTGAATTGACCGTGTTTAAAACATCAGTTAGACTTGTTAGCTAGAAATTCTTTTATTATTATATACAAATTAAATTTCTTTTACAACGAGAAATCAAACGATACACCATTTGCTGGCTGCAACCTGCAACTACAGCCTTTGTTCACTCGTGTGTCAACGAACCCCGAGAGATGTCTTCCTAAATGCTGTCCAAGTCTTGGGAAACACCAAAATATTAACACCCAAGGATTGCTTACAATTACTGTCCCATAAAAACTAAATTCGAACCGTTAATATTTATTGGTACAATCTAAATTTCAAGTCAAGAAATAGTCCTTGTTGGTAAATTAATATATATTCAATCCCACCATTAAATTCCATCATTGTATAATAAGGCGTCGATTTTTCATTGCATACCTCATTTTCATGAAGAAAAAAATCAATGTTTTCCAATCGAAAGTCCTAAAAAAGATTTGTTCCACTTTGTTAGGTTTGGAACATTTACAATAACTACAAATCTCTGCTGTTCAACTACTTATGCATTATTCTTATCAATCTAATTAGCAAATATTCATGTCATTTTACTTTACTTTATCTCCTATCTTATTTTAACACCACTACATTCCCCAACATATATACAACGTATTTTCCTACATTTTATGTCACCGGAATTGATAAATATGCGTACAAGCTGTAGAGAATGATTATGATTAGATGGTGTGAGGGTAGCAATGGCGAAAAATGTCCTTTCAGCTCTACGTCATCTTAGAAATTTTATGGACATCAGTCATCCTTGTCAGGATTTCCAATCCTGAGAGAAAAAAGTGACAAAAACATCAAATAAATTTCTTTCGTCCAGATGATATATTTGTACCTTTACCTTCGATATAATATCGGATAAAAATGAACTTGGACGTTGCATTTGTAAGAGGAAACTATGAACGTTCTTCTCAAGTATGAACTTTTAATTTATATTAATGGATTCAGATTAGCTAATACGTTCCTACTTTATTGTATTTACATAATACTCCGAAAGATAC